>CAWUFW010017911.1:0-243587 GCA_963921515.1 Calotriton arnoldi
TGTACACCCTGAACCTTACTTGGGTACAGTATATACAGAGCCACTTTCCTACATTCCCTTGGTAGCCTTGCTGGAACGTTTTGTGCGATGTGGTAGGCATGTTGCCTCCTCTCCCACCTGGCCTTCTCGTGGGTGTTCCCCTTCTCATCCCTCTGAACTGCAACGCTCCCATGGCTCTTGCTGTCTCGTCGTCCTTCTTGAGCTGCGTCAACTTGTCGTCCACTGGTGTGCCGAACAGTTGCTCTCCGTTAAAAGGTGTATTCAGGATGTTGCTTTGCACCTCTGGCTTGAATCCCGAAATTCTGAGCCAAGCGTGTCCTCTCGGTCACCCCTATCATCATTAGTCTGCTCGATGTTTCAGAAGCATCCAAGGCCGATTTCAAGCATGTGTTCACCATGCTTTTGCCTTCTTCTACCAGGTGAGCTGCTCTTTGTTGGTACTGTTCTGGTAGATGCTTTAGGAGCTGCCCCACTTCATCCCAGTGTTGGTATGCGTGTCTGTTGATCAGGGCGTTGGAGTTTGCGATGCACCAATGGATTGCCGCATTTCTCTCCACCTTTCTCCCTGTGAGATCCATCCTCCTACTCTCCTTGTCTGGAGGTGGTCCTGCATTAGTGGGCACATTGGCCCTCTTCCTAGCCGTTGCTGCAATTATGGAGTCGGCTGGTACGGACCCTTGGATGTATGCAGGGTCCTGTGAAGAATGTTTATACTTCTTCTCCGTTCTTGGGGTCACAGCCTTGCATACTGCTGGTTCCCTAAAGGCCTCTCTTTCTTGATCCAGCACACTAAGGAGCATGGGCATGAATTGGCTCCTAGTTTGTTGAGGCAGTAGAGTCTCCAGGAGAAAACATGCCTTGGGCTTCTCCTCTTCCATTTTCACTCCATACGTCTGTGCAGCCTTTTGGCGACCATGTTGTAGATCCCGATGTAGTCTGGCGGCGAGGGCCTCGAAGGGTAAGTATCTACCCCTTCTTCCGGCGATTCTGCGTCGAGATCTTGCCATTCTAGGTCTTGTGCCTCCGCGGACGTAGAGTCCCGGTAGGATTGCAGATCTTCGTCGCCTTCTCCCTCAAAATAATAGTCTTCGTCCGCCTGTTCCTCGACTGGTTCGGGCGTTTGGCGTCCTCGTCATCTCTTTCGACTTCGAGCGCGTTTTTCGGTGGGATGGTGTATTGGCTCATCTTCTCGTCGAAGTCCCTTTCCTGCTGCAGGATACTCGCCATTTCGGCCTAGGGCCTCCATTTCTTCCTCTCCATCTCGGTGGCATGTTCGGCGTAGAGTGTTGGGGCTCCTCTCTTCGGGGCCATCGACGTCGGCCGTTCCTTTCTCGGTGCCGAGGTGTCCTTTTCGAGGGCAACCTTCGACGATCTTGGTTTTTCGAGGGCTTTCGCCGATTGGGAGTCCTTTTCGCAGGATCCGCTTGGCTGGCTGTCCTTGGTTGCCGTTGCCTTCGTCGAGTGTTTCGGCGGCAATGCTCCCTTCGAGGACTTCGCTTCACTTCTACGAGTGTCGCTCGGGGCTTTAGCTTCACCCTTTTGAGTGTTGCTCGAGTGTTTAGGGGTCGACGACTCCCTTACCTCCTTCGACGTCTTCATATGGACCTCGACGACCGTGCAGTCCTCCGGTCCTTCGGCAATGTTGTCCTCTTCTCCACTGGAGAGGCCCAAGTTTCGGAGCGATGGAGGTGGTCCCTGCCCCTGCATGCTGTGGTTCGCCCTGCTCTGCCTCTCCCTTACTCTGAGGGCCTTGGGTGTAAACGCTGAGCATGCGTTGCAGTCTTCGCTGCTGTGGTCGAGCGGCAGGCAGAGGTTGCAGACTGGATGCTGGTCCTTCTGGGCGTATTTGTGGTGGCATTTGGTGCTAAACTTGAACGGTGTTTTGTCCATCCCCGCGCTCAGGGAGCCCCCTGCAAGCGCATTCTCCATAGAACGTCGAGGTCTTGGTCGTAAACCTTCTCCCTCGTCGTCCCGGTTACCTGACCTGTAGTCTGGTGTAGCTGAAAACTTTGACGCTTTTCTACGATTTTTCTCGATTCCTCTTCCAAAAATTCTGGAACTCTTCGGCAACGATCCAGACCCAACGGCGAAAAAAAGAATCTGAAGATGGCGGCCAAAAGTGGGAGCTTCCGGAGGAAGCACGTCGACTTCACGAAGGACACCAAATGGTGGTATGTCGACGCCCACCTGGGCCACGAAAAAAAAAAAAAAAAAGAGAAAAGACTACAATTCCGGACCCAACCACTAGATGGCGGAATAATGCACAGCATAGTGAATGCAGAAAGATTCATGCTGCAAAAGGTTCCATCTAACTTTAACCTCTGCCTACCTCTGGGGCACCTGGACTCTATACACACTATACCTCATTTTGGTGTGGTAATTATAGAGCGAGTTTCCTACAGAAGCACACATCTCAGTACCCTCCATCTTGAAGATGAGGGCACCCAGCCAATTAGGGAATGGCCCATGCCCCCTTCCCACTGGAGGGTGACATAATAGGGCATTGTACTCACCAAGGAAGTGACCAATTGGTCCCAACTTGCACATCCCTGTAAATGCCTCTAAATTTAGTATTATGGGGCAACCCTGAACCTTGCCTCCTCAGATTCGAGGAAGAAATTAGGTCCGAAGAGCTGTGCTGACCCAGGAAGAAGAGGACACCTACTGTTTTGGCCCCAGCCCTACTGGCCTGTCCCCACTCCGACCTGCCTACAGCAGAAATCCCAGCTTGTCCAGCAGCCAGCAGACCCCCCCCCAGAGGACCTGCCCTGCACTCACCTTAAAGACTGTCGCCTGTGAGCACCGGATTTGCCCAACAAAGACTCCAACACAGAACCCAGACCCAGGCAGCTCCACGGTTTTGCACCAGACAGCCCATCACCACGAGGAGGTCTCCTCAGCGATCCGGACCTGGGATCTGGTGATCCCAGACCTACCTTGAGCTTCAAGCCGAAACCTGCAGCCTGAACCTGAAATGTCCCCCCGACCGAAGCTGGTAAGAAGATCCGGATGCCAAAAGACAGCCCTGCACCCGATGCCCCACAGTCTTGGGTGTCCAGGCATCCCCAAAGAACCCAGCTTACCTCTCCTGCCGGTGGTCACCTCCAGAAAGCCTCCCTGCCGAGCCTGCATCCTTTTCTTCTAACCGGAGATCTCTATTGTAAACCACAGGGTCCCCAACGTCTTCTTGGCACTCTGCATCCGGCCGCCTCTGTGCCGCTGGTGGTGCAGCTCCTGTGAGGACTGTTGGCCCCTGCAGTGCTGATCTTAACCCCAAGAGCTTTGCTCCTATACCCAAGTGGCCTGCTCATAAGCATCCCCTGACCGAAGGCCCCCTTAGCCCAACTGTCTAACATTGGGCCCCTGCACTTTGCACCCGGCCGCCCCAGTGCCGCTGGTGGTGCAATTTGAGTGCCGAACTGGACCTTGGGGAACCTTGGTCCCAACCCCCAAATGCCATACTTCAAGGTAGAGTACTTACCTGTAAACCATTAACAAGCTTTTCCCCATAGGAACCAATGTTACAAGTTTGTTCCTAAAAATATCTGTGTTGAACTGTATATTTTATGGAAGAAAAGTAACTCTGCTTTAAATCGAAACGCATCTTACTTACCTTTGTATTGAAGGATCTACTGCATATCTAAGCATATCATCCCGAGTAGTCAATGTAATCCAAAAGTAAACTTGAAGTATTCCAAAGTAATCTTTATGTATTTTAAACGGTTTTAAAAGCAAATACAAGCCTATAACGATTGCAAATTCAACCACAACTGCATTTCATTGTAAAATCTTGCATTTCAGAGTATATTTCACTTACCTGTGCTAAGTCCTGCATGGTTCTAGAAATAAAATACAAGTATACCTTTTTATACTTACCTAATGGTCTGGATTCAGTCTGAGTGTGTGTTATCAGTCTTGAGTGAGTGAATACAATAAATGCTTAACACACCCTCCTGATAAGCCTAACTGCTCGACCACACTACCAGAGAGAGCTGTTAGAGGCCTAATTTAACCTCTGCTTACCTTTGGGGATCCACAGGACTGTGCGCACTATACCTCATGTAAGTATAGTATATACAGAGCCAGCTTCCTACACTATCATCTCCCTCTAGAGCAGGAGAGAATTCTCTAGGGCAAGAGACCCCAACAGGGAGCGCAGCTTGGCAAAAAAAAAAAAAGGGGGGGCTGTTGGACCCCCGAGGACAATCTTCAAAGGAGGGCAGACAGGAAGCACCCACTTCAGGACAGGATATACTGAGGGGGTGGTGACCCCTCAGGACAGAATCCAGCGGGGGTGGGGGGAGGGGTGCAGCAGGCATGGAGGGCAAAACATACCTCAGGACAGAATCCAATGGAAGGGGAAGGACACAACTCAGGGCAGGATACACTGAGGGGGGTGGCGACCCCTCAGGACAGAACCCAATGGGAGGGGAAGGACACAGCTCGGGTGGTGACCCCTCAGGACAGGACCCAATTGGGGGGGAGGGGGGAAGGAGGGGAGAAGACAGCTCGGGGGAGGATACACTGAGGTGGTGGCGACCCCTCAGGACAGAACCCCATGGGAGGGGAAGGACACAGCTCGGGGCAGGATACAGTGAGGGGGTGGCGACCCCTCAGGACAGAACCCAATGGCGACCGCTCAGGACAGAACCCAATGGGAGGGGAAAGACACAGTTCGGGGGAGGATACACTGAGGGGATGGAGACCCCTCAGGACGGAACCAATGGGAGTTGGAAGGACAACTCAGGGCAGGATACACTGAGGGGGTGGTGACCCCTCAGGACAGGAACCAATGGGAGGGGAAGGACACAACTCAGGGCAGTCCAACAGGGTAGGACAGGACATGCTGCAGGATACAACCCTCTGGAAAAGACGCACACCAGGAGGAAAATGACAGAAAATTTCACTTCTAATCCATGCAGCATGAACACAGACAAAACTTACAATTTTTCTAAATTGGGCCCTTCCCAGGTGACGCAAAAGACGCTCAGGGTGTAAAAGGACCATGAAATGATGAAGGTAGGATCTCACCTGTTGTGCTCTCCTGTTCTCTGGCTCCTCTGGTTCCTGCTTTACACCTTCACTGCACGTCACCCTCTGAGTGCTGTCCTGCCCAGTGTTGACACCTCCCGCTAACGCCTCCCTAGAAACCAAAATCAACAAAGTGAACCTCAGGTGATGGATACGGACAGCAAGAGTAGGAGGGTGACTTTCCCTGTGCGCATAGTACAAAACAAGAGCTCTCAAATGTTTCTTGGATTACACACTTTATTAAGTGTTTGAAACAAAATAATCTGCCTCGTTTAGCATAATTATATTAATTACTGAAAAGTCCGCATGAGAGAATCATACCCCAGCCCAATATTGTTCCTTTACGATTCATTTCTCCTTCAACCTGCTTTTTATTTCTAGGCAGTAATTCATTGTTGTTAGTACAGGATGGGGCGGATTCTTTAGATGTTTCTTTGGTTGTTTTTAATTTTTTCTGTTGCAGCCAGCATGAGTTTCACTCTTTGTGGCATTTTCAATGCTTATTAGGGGTGAGCTGTGTCATAATGGGCGATGCTGGGATTGGTTTTCAGATGGTCTGGTGTACTCTTGGTGCGTAAGTGTTCTGCGTTCTCTCTGACCACACCGTAGAGTTAAGAGTTGGGACAGTGGTGTCCATTCGGACTTCGTGTGGTAGAGGTGGTCCATTCTAGGCTAAGGGAGACACGCAAGCCGCCCGTACCTACTCATTACCAAACAGTGCAAGATGCACGCAACTAGAGCGCACTGCAGTCTGCGTGGCACAGAAACTCTGGGAAGTCAGCAGAGGCGGGTGGTACTGGTGACGGAGGAGCAGTGCAGTGCCAATAGATCTCAACACCTAAAGCTATGTTTTTAGGTCTGGCTAGACACACAGTCATAGCTATAACCTATGTGATTAACAGAAAAAGAGCTTTCAAAAGCACTGCTGAGAGGGGAATTTGGCTTCTTCCATATTATCCGACTGAGCAGAAATATTATGTTTGCACTGAAAAGTGCTTGAACTGCATTCTTAGTTTACGCTCAGTAATGAAGGACTAAATTGGTTAAGTGACAAGGTGAAAGGCTTGCTATACTAATTCTTTAAAAATGTGACAAGACCGACCTGGTGTATTTAGTGTGAAACATTTTGTAAGCCAATTGGTGTAGGAAAGAGCCACATTGACAGGCTCACCCCACTTTGTGCCTGGTACATGTCCTTTCGAATTAATGTGCACTGGGTTCCTGCTAACTAGGTCTCCAGTGCCAGAGCTCTTTACCAAAACTGCACAATTGTTCCCACATTTGGCAAAACCTTTAGCACCCTCTGTGAGTCTCTAGTGAATTGTACACTGGTTCCTAGGGCTTGAGGTACTAAAGAGGGTCCCCAAGGGCTGCGGCACAAATTAACTGTGCCACCATAAGGGACCCCTTGTAGGAAGATGGCTCTGTATGTACTATACCAAAGTGAGGTATAGTGTGCACAGAGTCCAGTGGAACCCCAGAGGTAGGCAGAGGTAAAAGTAGATAGCACCTCACGCTCTATTTGTGGTAGTGTGGTCGAGCAGTAAGGCCGTATCAGAGGACAGTGTTAAGCATTTGTTGTACACACTCAGTCAGCAAATGAATTCACACACTCAAAGACTGAACTTCAGACCAATTGTTTTGGTATAAAAATATTCTTTAGTTATTTTACTTTCTAGAACCAAGCAAGCCTGGCACAGGTAAGCAATAAATACTTTACAGTAGTAATGCAGTTTAACAGTTTGAATTGGAATTGTATATGCACTTTGTTTTGACTTACAGTATGGACGCAGAGAAATGCAATACTTAGTAAATACAGTACATAGACTTGAATGGGCTTTTCAGTAAAATACCAGGTAAGTTAATTTTTAGATTACTTTTCTTACTCAGAGTAGTATACCTGGATACTACTCTGGGACATTCCCTGTAAACAGGGGTCCCCAAGGGTCAAGGATGCACTCTTGTTACACCCTCAGCGGCACTAGGGCGGCCGGGTGCAGAGTGCTGAGGCCCAATGTTATCCTATGGGGGATAGGGGGGCCTCAGGGTTGGTGTCTGCTGGCGAGCAGGC
This sequence comes from Calotriton arnoldi, assembly GCA_963921515.1. Classification (NCBI taxonomy): domain Eukaryota; kingdom Metazoa; phylum Chordata; class Amphibia; order Caudata; family Salamandridae; genus Calotriton; species Calotriton arnoldi. The sequence continues at coordinate 7,103 of CAWUFW010017911.1, forward strand.
CACAAGGTTGAGGGAGCAAAGCTCCTAGGGTTTAGGTCGGGGCAAAGGAGGATCCAGTTTAGCACACAAACTGCACCCGCAGCGGCAGCTGGGTGCTGTTTTTTTTTTTTTAGAGATGCCCCTTGAAAACTAAACCACCACTAGTGTCCAGACTGAGTGGCTGCTTTCAGCTGCCAGCCACCAGACTAGTTTCTAGACCCCTGGGTCGAGACCCTGCTGCTCTCTGGGGCCCGAAACAATGCACATCCTGGGACAAGGTGCTGTAGGAAAGTGGGTTGCTGTTGCAGTAACCCCCCCACTTTTTGCCAGACTACTGATGCACTATGACCTGATGTGCCCTGGGTCCCTGCCAATCCGGTTACCAGGGCCTGTGTTCTTTCCCCAAAACTAACCCAATTGGCATCTCTAGCCACAGGTCAGCCCCTGGTAAATGGTACCACAGGTACCCAGGGCACTGTGACCAGGGAAGACCTCTAAGGGCTGCAGCACTTATTGTGCCACCCTTAGAGGCCCTGTACCTTTACACACACACACTGCCTTTGCAGGCTGCGTGTTTTGGTGCAGAACAAAGTGAAGAGTCGACATGGCACACATCCCTGTGTGCCATGCCTACAACCCACTGCCCTGGCATAGATCAGTCACCCCTCTAGCTGGGTGCCCTATGCCAGTGGTGAGGTTACAGGTGCATGAGCCCTGTACTCCTACAGTGTCTAAGTCCATTCTTAGACATTTTAAGTGCAGTGCTGCCATTAAGAGTATATGGTGCTGGGAGCTTGTCATTACGAACTCCACAGCACCATAATGGCTACACTGAAAACTGTTTGGTATCAAACTTCTCAGCACATTAAACCCACACTGATGCCAGTGTGGGATTTAATGAAAAATGCACACAGAGGGCATCTTTGAGATACCCCCTGAAAAACGACTACCCTCTGGTGGGTTCCCTGACTGGTACACACCAGCCTGCCACCACGAGACATGTTTTTGGACCCCTAGGGTGGGAGCCTACGCTGCCTGAGCCCAGAAACAAAGCCTTTCCTGGGCGGAGGTGTTCACACCTCCCCCAGGCCAGGAAGAGCCATCTGTGGCAGGGGAGCTTCAAAAGCCTGGCAGCCTTTGTAATGCGACCCCCAGCCTCCCCTGCTATCAGGAGCAGGCCCCCTTCCTGTCTCCCCTCCTTTTCGGCGGGAAGACAGGCGGGAAAAACTAGCCAGCCCAGGAGGTGTGCCCACCTCTGCCAACTACACCCCTCAGGTGGGGGAGGCGAAGCCCACTCTCGAGTGCTCGCCATCTTGCAGATGGCAGGCACTCCCCAATCAGCACTAGGGATTGTGCTCACTCCCCCACGTGGGGTGAGCACACCAAGGGTGTAGTCACCCTAAGGTCAGTAGCCCATTGGCTACTGACCTCAAGACCCCTAAAACGCCCCCTAAATACAGTATTTAGGGGGCAGCCCAGAACCAAGAACTAAGATCCAGCAACTACAAGAAAAAGAGAAGAAGGACGAGAAGCAGTGCACAGCTAACAAGAGGACGACGCACGCTGACTTGGCCCCAGCCCTACAGGCCTGTCTCCCCTCGAACCTGCTCCTGCAAAATCCCGGTGTGTCCTGCAGCCAGCAACCTCAAAAACCCCGGAGGACCTGCCTGCCTTCACTTCAAAGACTGAATCTCCTGTGAACACCGGACTTGTTCAAACTGCAGCTTCTGGCTCCGGCCGGACAACACGAATCCAGCCCACTCTGCACCCGCCGAACCCGGCCCGAGCTCGAGTGGAAAAACACCACGAGGAGGTCACCCCAGCAATCCTGACCCGAGATCCGTCGACCCCTGACCTGTCTCCAGCCGACGCCGGCAGCCTAAATCCTGAAGGCCCCCCTAACCGCGACCAGGAGCTGGTAAGAAGATCCGACCCCAAAAGGCACCCCTGAACCAGACGCCCCACGGCCTTGTGTGCCCAAACCGACAGTGCCTAACCAACCCTTAACTTCCCAACTTACGTCTCCAAGTGGTGGTCGCACCCAGAAGCCCTTCGTCTCCCTGCCTGCAGTGCTTTTGAAAACCGGAGGTTTTCCATAGAAAACAGGGCGCCCGACGTCGAAACAGCACTCTACACCCGGCCGCCCCAGTGCTGCTGAGGGTGCACCTTTTGTGCCTACTTGTTTCCCCATTTGCCCTGACCTAAACCCTAGGAGCTTTGCTCCCACAACCCAGTGGCCTGCTTGCCAGCAGCCACCAACCGGAGGCCCCCGATCCCCCATTGGATAACATTGGGCCTCAACACTCTGCACCTGGCCGCCCTAGTGCCGCTGAGGGTGCAACAACAGTGCATCACTGACCCTGGGGGACCCCCGAGTCTAACCCCAGAACCTTAACTCCCACAGTCGATTACTTACCTGAGAACCGTTAACCTGTTTTCCCTCCCTAGAATAACATAGAAACTTTTTGGAGAAAAAGTGTCAAAGTGTGGAGTTTTGAAATCTGAAAATATTCTTTAAAAAAAACTTTTTTTTTTTAAAATGCACAAATAACCAAAACTTATTTACTTACCTGTTTGCAGGAAATGTCCCAGTGCTGAATCTAGGTATCCAGCACTGAGTTAGAAAAGTAACGTAAAAAGTAACTTACCTGTAATTTACTGAAAAAGCCTATTCATTCCAATGTACTGCATTTGCTAAGTGTTGCATACTACTGCTCCCCTGTAAATCAAACAAAGTACAATTTCTATTGCATTTTCGAACTGTTCTATATCCAGTAACTTATTACTGTAAAGTATTTAATGCTTACCTGTGCCAGGCTGGTTCTAAAAATAAACAGTATATTTTTATACAAAAACAATTGGCCTACAGTTCAGTTCTTGAGTGTGTGAATTCATTTGCTGACTGAGTGTGTACATCAAATGCTTAACACTGTCCTCTGATACTGCCTTACTGCTCGACCACTCTACCTCAAATAGAGAGTAAGGTTCTATCCAACTTTAACCTCTGCCTTCCTCTGGGGACACTTGGACTCTATACACACTATACCTCATTTTGGTGCAGTATATATAGAGCCAGTTTCTTACATGGTGCCAAGCCTCCTCCCCCAGGATGGGCAGGGTTCACGAAGGGGAAGCTTCAAAGGCTTGCTGCCTTTGAGGCTTCCCCAGGCCAATTGCTGCTTTCAGCAACTGGTCCCCACTGGTTATACCCCCCACTTTGGGTGGGAGAACTGGAGGGAAAAACAAGTGAGGAAGAGAGGTGTGCCCACCTCTGCCAACTCCACCCCTCAGGTGGGGGAGGCGAGGTGAAGCACAACTCCCAGTCCCCACCATCTTGCAGATGGGGGAGTGGGGGGACTCCGCCAACCAGGGACAGGCTCATGCCCCCTCCCACTGGTGGGTGGCATAATAGGGTGTGCACTCACCCCAGGGAAGTGACCCATTGGTCCCAACCTTTTTACCTACCTGTAAAGCCCCTAAATCTAGTATTTAGGGGCACCCCTGAACCTTGCTTCCTCGGACAAGTAACCAGAAGAAGAAAAGAGTAAGAAGGACCGAACTGCCGAGCCGAAGCTAAGAAGAGGAGGATGCCCACTGACTTGGGCCCCAGCCCTACCAGCCTGTCCCCACCTTGAAAATGCAGAAGCAAAACACCGGTGTATCCTGCAGCCAGCAGCCTCAAGAACCCCGAGGACCTGCTGTAGGAAGCTGGCTCTGAATATACTATACCAAAGTGAGGTATAGTGTGCACATAGTCCAGTGGAACCCCAAAGGTAGGCAGACAAGAAGAAACTACAAGAAGAAGGACCGAACAGCCGTGCAGCAGCTCAAACCTGCTTCTGCGAAATCCTGGTGTGTCCTGCAGCCAGCAGCCTCGAAAACCCCGGAGGACCTGCCTGCCTTCAACGCCAAAGACTGTCTCCAGTGAACACCGGATTGGTTCATCTGCAACCTCTGGCTCCGGCCGGACCCACCCCACTCTGCACCTGCCATCCACAGCCTGAGCTCGAGTGGGCAAAAACTACGAGGAGGTCCCCCCGGCTATCCCTGACCCAAGATCCGGCAACTCCAGACCTGCCTCAAGCCTCCAGCTGACACCTGCAGCCTAAATCCAGAAGGTCCCCCCAACCGCGATCAGGAGCTGGTCAGAAGATCTGACCCCAAAAGGCACCCCAGGACCCGACGCCCCACGGCCTTGGGTGCACAAACCGACGGTGCCTAACCAACCCCTAACTTCCCAACTTGCCTCTCGAAGTGGTGGTCGCACCCAGAAGACCTTTGTCCCCAAGCCTGCAGTGCGCCTTTGCAAACCGGAGGTTCCCCAATAAAAACAGGGCACCCGACGTCGAAACAGCACCCTGCACCCGGCCGCCCCAGTGCCGCTGAGGGTGCACCTTTGGTGCTACTTTGTTTCCCCATTTGCCCTGAGCTAAAGTGCAGGAGCTTTGCTCCCACAACCTTGTGGCCTGCTCGTCAGCAGCCACCAACCCTGAGGCCCCCTATCCCCCATTGGATAACATTGGGCCTCAGCACTCTGCACCAGGCCGCCCTAGTGCCGCTGAGGGTGTAACTAGAGTGCATCCTTGACCCTGGGGGACCCCGAGTCTACCCCAAGAACATCAACTCCCACAACCAAATACTTACCTCAAAACCGATAACACTATTTTCCTCCTTAGGATAACATTGACTGTTCTTCTTGGAAACGTTTTTAAGTGTGGAGTTTGAAAACCTAAAGAAATTCTTTAAAATTGTGATATTTAACGATTTTACTTACCTGTTTACAGGGAATGTCCCAGAGTAGTATCCAGGTATACTACTCGAGTAAGAAAATTAATTTCAAAAGTAACTTACCTGTAATTTTACTGAAAATCCCATTCAAAGTATATGTACTGTATTCAGAAAAGCATTCCATTAGCAGTAACTGTTAGAACTGGGGGTCTCTAGTTGGCAGAGGTAGGTACCTTTGACCAAATAGGGACCCTTGCTTCTAGTCAGGGTAAGGGGGATACACTACTAAGATAACCCCTGCTCACCCCCTTGGTAGCTTGGCACGAGCAGACAGGCTTATCTCAGAGGCAGTGTGTTAAGCATTTGTGAACACATACAGTAATACAGTGAAACACTACAGATGGACACCAAACAGGTTTTATAAAAATAAGTATTCTTTATATAGACTTAACACAAGACCACAAACGACAAGAATCCACAATACAGTACTCAAAATAGACTTAAAGATGGTAGAAGTAACTTAGTTCAAGTTGATGATAAATGCGACACGTTTCTCACAAAAGTACCTTGGATGCGTAACGCAAAACAAACAAAAGGTTCGCAGGGAGGGTGACGCGTTGGTTCCTTGCTTCGGGGGAGGCGATGCGTCGCGCCTCAATGCTTGCGCAGAGTAGGGGATGCGTCTGTTCCTTACCGGAGAGGAGGTGATGCGTTGATTCTCGTACTGCGTTCAGGTTGCGATGCGGCAAGATGGCGCCTCAATGCGATGATTCGGTGCGATGCGATAAGATGGTGCCCTTGATGCGTTGCGACGACGTGAAGACGATGCATGCACGCCCAACGGCCGTGCGGCGAACTCTAACTTTGGAGCCGCGACAGGCCCTGCGACACGCTTCTCCGGTGATGCGACGACGACCCTTGCGGTGGCGACACGCTTCTCTGGTGATGCGACGACCAGCAGCTGCGACGAAGACACGCTTCTCTGGTGATGCGGCGGCAGCCTCTGCAACGGCGACACGCTTCTTCTCGTTGAGTCGCGCTTCCAGCTCCCAGCGACACGCAGGCTTCTGCAGACAGAATACCCAGCAAAGGAATTCAGGAGGGAGCTGGTGGTGAAGTCTTGTAGCCCTGAGACTTCAGCAGGGGCAAGCACAAATTTAAGCCCTTGGAGAAATATTCTGCAAGATGATGAAAGTTCTGTAAAAGTTCCTTCTCCTTTCCTTGGCAATAAAGAAACCGCTGCAGGCCAACCCAGCAAACAGCACACTTGGCAGAGGGGCAGTCCAAGCTCCTGCAGCTTCCTTGGTTCTTCTCCTTGGCAAAGGTTCGTCTTGTGTTCCCAGAAGTGATCTAAAGTCTTGGGGTCTGGGCCCCAATATTTATACTAGCAAATCCTTTGTCCTCTGAAGGCAGAGGGTCCTGTACCTAGTCCAAACCAGTTCTGGGTGCACACCAGTTCTGCCAGTGCACAACTTCTTCCTTTGTCAGTGCGGGCCAGGGTCATCAGACGCACCACAGGAGGTGGAGCCAGCATTGTGGAAGGCAGGCACAGCTCTATTCAGGCCCAGGTGCTACTCCTCCCACCACTCCTCATGCAGATAGGTCTATTCAGCCAAGTGCTGACTCACCCTGTCTCCTGGAATCCCCCAGCCCCTGTCACTCACAAACCAGACACACAATACACAAGCTAGCAGAGGCAGGCTGGATGGTTTAGGCAAGAAAATACCTACTTTCTAAAAGTGGTATTTTCAAACACAATGTTAAAACCAACTTCACTAAAAGATGTATTTTATCATTCTGAGTTCAGGCATACTAAACTCTAATTTCTACCATGTTCCCTGGGTCAGCTAGGATTATAAGATGTTATAATCAAACTGCCCATTCTGGCCTATGGGGACAGGTAGCCTTGCAATAGTGAAAACAAAATAGGCTGTAACTCACTATCAGGTCATGTGTCACACATCAGGGCATGACCTACCTTTTACATACAATGCCCCCTGCCCTAGGGCCTACCTTAGGGGTGTCTGATATGTAGAAAAGGGAAGGTTTAGGGACTGGCAAGTGATAGTCGACATGGCAGTCCCAGACTGCACACAGGCTCTGCAATGGCAGGCCTGAGTTACACTTTACAGGCTCCTTCTGTGGGTGGCACAATCAGTGCTGCAAGCCCACCAGCAGAATTTGATTTACAGGCCCTGGGCACACATGGTGCACTATACTAGGGTCTCACAAGTAAATCAAATGATCCAATCATGGAGTCACTAATCAATACATCAATTTACAATAGGGAGCACTTGCACTGTGGCACTGAATAGCAGTGGCACAGTGCCCAAAGCATCTAAAACAAGCAAAACATATCAAAAACAGAGGAGACAACAGCGAAAAATGGAAGGGAGACTCACGCCAATGGTACCAGGTCTAACAGTAACACTACTGTAATCAAATCAAAGTACATTTACAAGTGCAATCCAAACTGTGTTACAATCTGTTTTACTGCAAAGTACTTATCACTTACATGTGCCAGGCTTGCTTGGTTCTAGGAAATAAAATAACTAAAAGAATATTTGTATACAGAAACAATTGGTCTGAAGTTCAGTCTGAGTGTGTGACTTCATTTGCTGACTGAGTGTGTACATCAAATGCTTAACACTGTCCTCTGATACTGCCTTACAGCTCGCCCACACTACCACAAATAGAGAGTGAGGTGCTATCTAACTTTACCTCTGCCTACCTTTGGGGTTCCATGGACTCTGTGCACACTATACCTCACTTTGGTATAGTATATACAGAGCCACCTTCCTACAGCGCTAGAAAATTCGCTAGCAGCTCTAGATGGTTTATGTGGAGCTGTTTTTGCTGCAGGTTCCACATGCCTTGAATTGTGTGTGTTTGGAGATGAGCTCCCCAACCTGTGAGCAATGCGTCTGCTGTTATCACTATTTGTGGAACAGGGTCGATGAAGGGTGCCCTTTTGAAAGGTTTTGTGTATTCCACCACGGCAGAGAGCAATGGGTGCGGCCTTCCACCAACACCAGATCTGATAACTGACCTTGAGCCTGGTTCCACTGACATGCTAAGCACTCTTGAAGGGGACGCATTTGGAGTCTTGAGAACGATTAAGATGCAAGACGCCATCATTCCTAGCAGTTGCATAAACACTCGAGCTGATAAGGAGTGTTGGGGCTGAAACAGAGATTAGAATCTGCATGTTGCGGATCCTTACTGGGTTTGGATACGCTAGAGCTTTCCGATTGTCTATTGTGGCTCCTAGATACACTGGTGTGTTGGATGGTTGGAGATGAGACTTGGTGAGATTTACAGTGAACCCAAGGTCGTGAAGCAGTTGTACTGTTTTTTGAGTGTGGCGTAGGCAGCTTTGCTGCGAACTGGCTTTTATGAGCCAGTCGTCTAGGTAGGGGAAGACGTGAATGTGTTGTCTTCTTAGATGAGCCGCGACTACTGCCAGACACTTGGTGAAGACCCTGGGTGCTTTAGTTACTCCGAATGGGAGGACCTTAAATTGATAATGTTGGCCGTCTACCATAAACCTGAGGTATTTGCGGTGAGCAGGGTGAATGGGAATATGGAAATAGGCGTCCTTTAAGTCCAGAATGGACAGACAGTCGCCTTGCTGAAGGAGTGGAAGCACTTGCTGGAGTGTGACCATGTGAAAGTGGTCCGACTGCCTGTACAGATTTAGTTCTCTGAGGTCTAATATAGGCCTGAGAGAGCCGTCCCTTTTTGGGAATTAAGTATAGGGGGTTTACTCCGTTGGCCTAGTACTGTAATGGGACTGGCTCTAAAGCGTGTTTTTCCAACAGAGAACATCTTGCCTTAGAAGGGTAAGATGCTCTTGTGACATTGCATGTGATCTTGGAGGAATATTTGGGGGAGTGTCTGAAAGCTCCAGGCAGTAACCATACTGGATAAATTTGTAGTACCCACTTGTCTGAGGTGATTGAATTCCAGACAAGTAGGAATTGTGAGAGACGTCCCCCGACAGGAGTGGCATGATCGGGGGTAATGGAAAGAAGTCACTGCTTGTTATTTGCGGGGGAAGTGCGGGTGGAATTGCCTCTGCCTCTTCCCTTACTGTTGTTTCCTCTGAAATAACCTCTTGTTGATGGGGATTGGTTATTGCCCATGTAAGGGGAGGAGGGATTTTCAGTGGATATATTTTTGAAACCACCCCTATAAAAGGAGCGGCGAAAGGAATCCCTATTGGTAGGTAATTGCAAAGCCCCCATGGACTTTGCGGCCTCCGTGTTTTTTCATTTTCTCCAGCGAGGTATCAACCAGTGGGCCAAAGAGAAATTCCTTATCAAATGGTTGGTTGAGAATGGAAGTTTGCACCTCATCCTTGAATCCTGAGATTCTCACCCAAGCATGTCTACGTAGGAGTACGCTAGTATTTACGGCACGGGCTGCAGTGTCAGCTGCGTCTAGGGCACACCTGATAGATGTATTGGTGATGAGTTTACCTTCTTGGATAAGATCATTAGCCCTATTTTTGTGTTCATCAGGCAGGAATTGCACGAGTTTTTCCAACTCATCGTAATGAGCCCCATCGTAGTGAGCCAGTAACGCTTGAGCATTGGCAATGCACCAATGATTGGCTGCTTGTGAAGCCACTCTTTTGCCAGAGGCATCAATCAGCTTAGACTCATTAGGAGGAGGAGCTTCACCTGTGGTCTGTGAGTTAGCCCTCTTGCGAACGTTGGAAACCACAAGCGAGTCTAAGGGCAACTGACCTCTGATATAAGCAGGGTCTGTAGGAGCAGGCTTATATTTTTTCTCCACCCTAGGTGTAATAATTCTTGCCCTCACAGGATCTTTAAATAGGTCATCTGTGTGTTTTAACATGCTTTTAATCATTGGCCATGTATGAGTGGTCCTTTGAGAGGAAGTAAGGGTCTCAAAGAGGAAATCCTCTTCTAAGGTCTCTTTATGGAGCTCCACCCCATAATATTGAGCAGCCCTGTTAAGAAGCTCGACATATCCAATGTGTAAGAAACTGGCTCTATATATACTGCACCAAAGTGAGGTACAGTGTGTATAGAGTCCAAGGGTCTCCAGAGGTTTGGCAGAGGTTAAAGTTAGATAGAACCTTACTCTCTAATAGTGGTAGCTTGGTCGAGCAGTAAGGCAGTATCAGAGGACAGTGTTAAGCATTTGATGTACACAGTCAGCAAATGAAGCCACACACAAGAACTGAACTCTAGGCCAATTGTTTTTGTATAAAAAATATACTGTTATTTTATTTTAGAACCAAGCAAGTCTGATACAGGTAAGCATTCAATTCTTTTCAGTAATAAGTTACTTGTTGTAGACAGTTTTAAAAAGCAATGAAGATTGTACTTGATTTGATTTACAGGGGATGCAGTAGGTGGCAATACTTAGTAAATGCAGTACATTGAAATGAATGGCTTTTTAAGGTAAATGCAGGTAAAATTACTTTTGCGTTATTTTTGTAATCCAGTGCTGGACTCCTAGATTCAGCACTGGGACATTTACTTAAAACAGGTAAGTAATTACGTTTTTGTAGTTTGTACGATTTTTAGAGAATATTTTCAGATTTCAAAAGTCCACACTTAGAAACTTTTTGGACCAGTACATTGAAATACATAGGCTTTTCCTGTAAATTGCAGGTAAGTTACTTTTCGGATTACTTTTTCTAACACTGCTGGATCCTAGATTCAGCACTGGGACATTTCCTGAAAACAGTTGAGAAAATGCGTTTTAGTTAGATGTACGATTTTTGAAGAATATTCTTGTATTTCAAAAGTTGACACTTAGAAACTTTTTCACATAGAACCACCAATGTTATCCTATGGAAGGAAATTCAATTCACAGGTAAGTTACTTTTAGTTACTTTTCCTACTCAGTGCTGGATACCTAGATTCAGCACTGGGACCTTTCCTGCAAATAGTTGAGAAAATTCGTTTAGGTTATTTGTGCGATTTTTAAGGAATATTCTTAGTTTTCAAAAGTCGACACTTAGAAACTTTCTGGGAGAAAAAAGTGTCAATGCTATCCTAGGAGGAAAACAGGTTATCGGTTTCGAGGTAAGTATTCGGTCTTTGGAGTTAGGGTTCTGGGGTCATACTCGGGAGGGGGGGGGGGTCTCCCAGGGTCAGTGATGCACTGTTGCACCCTCAGCGGCACTAGGGCGGCCGGGTGCAGAGTGTTGAGGCCCAATGTTATCCTATGGAGGATAGGGGGACTCCAGTTGGTGGCTGCTGGCAAGCAGGCCACTGGGTTGTGGGAGCAAAGCTCCTAGGGTTTAGGTCAGGGCAAAAGGGGAAACAAGTAGGCACAAAAGGTGCACCCTCGGCGGCACTGGGGCGGCCGGGTGCAGAGTGCTGTTTCGACGTCGGAAGCCCTGTTGTTTTCTATGGAGAGCCTCCGGTTTGAAGAAGCACTGCAGGCTCGGGGACTAGGACCTTCTGGGTGCGGCCACCACTTCGAGGGGTAAGTTGGGATGTCTTGGGTTGGTTAGGCACCGTTGGTTGGGGCACACAAGGCCGTGGGGCGTCGGGTGCAGGGGTGCCTTTTAGGGTCGGATCTTCTTACCGGCTCTGGTCGCGGTAGAGGGGGGCCTCTGGATTGAGGCTGCAGGCGTCGTCTGGAGGCTTGAGGCAGGTCAGGATCGCCGGGGTGACCTTCTTGTGGTGTTTTTCCACTCGAGCTCGGGCCGGGTTCGGCAGGTGCAGAGTGGGCTGGATTCGCGGTGTCCGGCCGGAGCCAGAAGCTGCAGTTTAAACACGACCGGTGTTCACGGGAGAAACAGTCTTGGAAGTGAAGGCAGGCAGGTTCTCCAGGGTTTGTGAGGTTGCTGGCTGCTGGACACGCCAGGATTTCGCAGGAGCAGGTTCGAGGGGAGACAGGCCTGTAGGGCTGGGGCCAAGTCAGTGGGCGTCGTCCTCTTGTCAGCTCTGCACGGCTCTTCGTCCTTCTTTTCTTCTTGTAGGTAGGCTGGATCTGCCTTCCTGGTTCAGGGCTGCCCCCTAAATACTGTATTTAGGGGCGTTTTAGGGGTCTTGAGGTCAGTAGCCAATGGGCTACTGACCTTCGGGTGACTACACTCTTGGTGTGCTCACCCCACGTGGGGGAGTGAGCACAATCCCTAGTCCTGATTGGGAGTGCCTGCCATCTGCAAGATGGCGAGCACTGGAGAGTGGGCTTCACCTCGCCTCCCCCACCTGAGGGGTGGAGTTGGCAGAGGTGGGCACACCTCCTGGGCTGGCTAGTTTTTCCCGCCTGTCTTCCTGCCGAAAGGGAGGGGAGACAGGAAGGGGGCCTGCTCCTGATCGCAGGAGAGGCTGGGGGGGTCGCATAACAAAGGCTGCCAGGCCTTTGAAGCTCCCCTGCCACAGATGACTCTTCCTGACCTGGGGGAGATGTGAACACCTCCGCCCAGGAAAGGCTTTGTTTCTGGGCTCAGGGAGCGTAGGCTCCCACCCTAGGGGTCCAGAAACATGTCTCGTGGTGGCAGGCTGGTGTGTACCAGTAGGGGAACCCACCAGAGGCTGGTCGTTTTTCAGGGGGCATCTCAAAGATGCCCTCTGTGTGCATTTTTCATTAAATCCCACACTGGCATCAGTGTGGGTTTAATGTGCTGAGAAGTTTGATACCAAACTTCTCAGTTTTCAGTGCAGCCATTATGGTGCTGTGGAGTTCGTAATGACAAACTCCCAGCACCATATACTCTTAATGGCAGCACTGCACTTACAATGTCTAAGAATGGACTTAGACACTGTAGGGGTACAGGGCTCATGCACCTGTACCCTCACCACTGGTATAGTGCACCCAGCTAAAGGGGTGACTGACCTATGCCAGGGCAGTGGGTTGTAGGCATGGCCCACAGGGATGTGCCATGTCGACTCTTCACTTTGTTTGGTGGTGGTGAATTTGAAGGTGTAATAAGTAAATTTGGATCAGTGGGAGAAGTGGGTGGAATGTAAGGGGGAGAAGGGTTAGTACCCACACTTTTCCTTTTGAGAGGAATGTGGTAATCCTCTGGCTGCTCTATTTTTTGTTTCTTTGGTCGGGTGGCATGGATATGCCCTGTATCAGGGTGTATAACTAGTTTCTGTTTCGGCTCCGAGGGCAAAGCATCGAACTTAGGCTTTTTAGACTGAGTGTCCTTTTCCTTACTTGCTGATTTCGACGTCAAAGGTTTCGGCTCCGAGCCTTTCGGTGCAGAAGGAGGATTCTTCGGCAAGGGTGGAATTGTTATTAGATGTTTGGATTTCGATTTCGGTGCCGAAGGTGTCGGTTTCACACTGATATGGGGGTGGCTCGAGCCCAAGCTGGAAGGCTTGTTTGTGTGTTGCGGGGCGTCGGAAACTTTGACGGTGCCGACCTTGGCCCGAAGGCAGAGGAGGGACCGGAGCCTTTTTCTTTGTCTGTTGGGGGGTATCTTTACTCACGGTACGCTGACCCGGAGTAACCTGCTCCTCTTCCTCCATGTCGGCTTCGGACACGGAGACATGTTGTTCTTACTCGCTCCTTGAGCTTGATGTTCTGTGTCGGAATCTTCTCCGAAGATGTCCGGTGCGGAGCCGCTTTGGTGTTGCATCTCGTGACGTTGAGCCAGACGGTCACGAAGTGTTTTCTTGGATTGAAACGATCGGCACGCGTCGCAGTCTCTCGTTGTGTTCTGGGGACAGGCAGAAGTTGCACACCTCGTGCAAGTCGGTGTGTGGAAACTTAGCACGACATTCGGGGCAGAACTTGAAAGGAGCCCGTTCCATCGATTGCTGGTGCAGTCGGCGCGGATAGGCCCGACGGCCCACCACTAGTTTTCCAATCGAAGTTGTTTTGAGTTAAGGTGATACGCGAATAATGGAAAGCCACGAACGATAATACTGTCGAGGGTAGTGGATTGAGCGAAGGGTCCCGAGAACCGGAGCGCAGCAATACACATCCGAACCCTATGGCGGAAAAAAACAATCTAACGATGGAGCCGATGCTCATGCGCACTATCACCGAAAAGAAGAGTCACCTACCTCGTGACTGGAAAGACTTCTTCGAACAAAAACAAAGTGCAAACATCCGGACCCAACACCAGATGGCGGGCTATGCACAGCATGTGATCTACAGCTCACATACCTCGAACTATCTGTTTTTAGTTATTGTAAATGTCTACTTAATGATTTTTCTAAATCTGTTGCGATGACAGTGTTGTTAGAAACAAAATTATGATAAAACTTAATAACCAATGTGATTATATAAAATGTTAATTTGAAAATGCGGTGAGTCAAGCGGTGTCTTGCCAACTTTACCGGCTAGTGTAGTTGCTACTAGGGTAAATAGGCCTCCCTTGAGACTGCCACCCAGTGCTGCGCCTGCCGGAGTGTGTATGGAAGCCTAACCATCGATGTGAACGTCTCTCATCCAGGTTTCTTGGAAGATTATATAATGCTATAGTCTTTTACAAGGTTGAGCCAGGCCTCATTCCTCACCTTGTTTAGTAAACCTACGATATTCCAAAACAAGCCTCAATAAACAATTGTACTATTATAGCCAGAAGGTGCGCCCTGGCTACTCACATGGCCAACTATCCGGCAATCATCCTGAGATTTCTGGGCTATGTTTGGGGATATCATGTATTGGCCCATGTCTACTAATGGAGTATTTACGGTTTCCACTGACTACCATTGCCAAGTCAGGCATGATGGGTTTTTCCCCATGTGCCGGGCTATTAGTCACTGGCATAACAATGCTCCCCCAGCATCTGTCGTAATTAAGTCACAGTTAATATCCAATGTAGTTCCCAGCACCCAGTGATGTAGTCAATCCACCTGTTGGGCCCAATGTTATCCAATGGAGCCAGAGGGTACTTCGAAGAGGCACGGTTTGCAGGCTGTTACCCGTGGTCTTAGGTCAAATGCCCCGGGGGTTGAAGTGAGCACAGGGGTGAGGGGGCACAAAGCATCACCAAAGCTACACCACAGCAGCACAGGGTAAGCCGGGTGAAATCAGAGTTGGGCGCCCAATGCTTCTCAATGGAGGTTGTCTGTTTCGGAAAGAGGCTGCAGACTTGGACCAGGAGGCTAGACGAAGGCGGCAACAGCTGGACAGGTAAGTTGGATAGCTAGGAGGAACCTGGGCACTGTCGGCTGGGTTCCCCAAAGTCGGGGGCGGAGGATGCAGGGGTGCCTTTTGCTGTTGGGTTTTCTCAGCTGGTTCTGGTCGTGGTCAGGAGGATCCTTCGAACAGAGGTTGTAGGCGTCGAGAGGGTGTCATGGAGAGGTCAGCCACCAATGCAGCCGAGGTCAGGATCGCCGGGGAGACTTCACAGGATAGGCAAGTCACTAACTCGGACCGTGGCGGTCGGGTGCAGAGTGGTGCAGTGTTGCGGATTCGCCTGGATCCGGAGACTAGGGCTAGTTTCTTTGCTAGACAAAGGGTGGCATAATACATGCTGCAGCCCTCAGAGGCCCTATTTGGTCACAAGGCCCTTAGTACCAGGGTTATCTTTTACAAGGGACTTACAATTTGCCCAGAGGTGTGTCAATTGTGGAAACAAAGGTATAATTTGGCAAAGAACACGGGCCCTGGGAGCCTGATTGGCAGGGCTCCAGGGTACACTCAGTCAAGTTGCCATCAGGTATCTAGCAAAAGGTTGGGGGCCTGTTCTTGTTCTTAAAAGCTGATGGAGCTACCTCTGGATGACTTTGCGTAATCATTCTTACTCCTTCCAAAGGAGGCAGAGAGCAAAAAATGACATCTGAACACTTACTTGTATTAGTAATGCAATAATGGAATATCACTTTGAATGAGTGCGCATTTAATATGGGCAATAAAACAGGTTTACTTGGCCTATGAGTTTGTCATTACTTCAAAGCATTCACATGTCAAAGTTACGTTTAGCATGAAATACACACTTTTAGCACAGCCTCACACAATTATAATCACATTTATCCAATTACACTTCTCACCCCTAGAGGGCGTTTCCAGCAGCAACACCGTTATAAAAAAAAATAGAAATTCTGCATTCTTGCAAATAGTCCCTAAAGGACATCACTTTGATAAATGCACATGTGAAATTACCACCTTTCATCCCTAGAGGGTGACTTATTGTGAAAAGCTCACATTAACCATTTTCAGGGCACAACTGGTTTCAGCCATAACCCAACGTTTTGAGCTGTTGAACAAAAGTTCCATCAGAGGAAAGCTTCAAAACAAGGTGAAACCCTGGAGGGGTTATCTTTTTCCTGTCCCCCTAAGTTTCGGGTGGGGGACTGGTGAACCCCGCCTTTACTTCATTCACTGGGGCCCAGGGATGGGGTCTTGGGCCCTGGCCTGACCTCAACCTAGCAGACCGGCGCTCCCCTTCTACCTTTCTTCTCAGGCCCAGGGGGGTGTCCTGGGCCCCTTTCTTTTCCACTGGAGAAGCGCGGTGGCGCTTCCCACATTTCTTGTGCTGGGGGCAGCCTCCCGGCCCTGGCCCACCCCAAAGGCACAGCTGACAACGGATGCAAAGTCCCACGCGCCTTGTTGCCTGCTCCAGACAAAAGGCCAAAGGTCGCCTACTTCAGGAAGGCAAATCTCTGGCCACGTTGGGCCGATTTGGATGCTTTGGGTGTGGTTTTGCCCCTGGTGGCCAGTCCTAGCCACCTAGAGCACTTTCGTCTGGCCTCCTGGCTTCCAAGATACCAAACTTTTCAGGGATTGGATTTCACTGGCTCCCTGCACCAGCCTTCCACTTGGGTTTCTCTGGGCCTCCCTCTGCTTGCGCAGAGCCCAGTCTGGCCCCCAACTGGTCCTCAGGGGGCATAAGAGGACCAGCTTGCCTGGTCCTGGGGAGTACCACACTGGTCCTGGGGTCAATCAGTCACAGTCCTAGGGCCTGATGGCAGTCAGGCGGTTCCTCCTTTCAATTGTCAATGGCAACCGCCTCCAAGTCCAGTGTCCAGCAGAAAAGTACAACCCAGCAGAGGTCTCTCACCTGTGCAGGACCTTTTAAGTGGGGGCGGGAGTGTCCAGCAGGGCTGCACCTCTGGCCTCTTCGGATGAGCCACGCAGTCTCTCTGCCCCTCTTCCAACCTACCTGCACAGTCTTCTAGGCTAGCTCAAGATGTCGTCACCCAGTAGTGACTATCCACATGGGCTCTGGGGGTCTCAGCTCCACCCCTCGCTGACATCACTGCCAGGGCTTTACCTCAGCAAATCTTCTAAGGAGTCCCGCCCCCCTTCTCGTTTGGCTCTAGAGGTCTGGACTACCACCTTTGTTGAGTAGCCTGGGGGCAGGCCTTCTTCCTGGCACAGGATGACAGCTGGCTGATTGATGGAGTGCAGTTCACCCCACCCCTCTGTCTGAGGAGCTGATCTAATCAAGGATAATTACTCCCTTTGTGGGGTGAGGCATTAGTTCCTGCCACTGGTGAGGAAAGAAATTAACCCAGCCCAGCAGGGTGACAAAAGGCTTGAGCTCCGATCCTGAGCTGAGTCAGAGAAAAAGGATATTTCTGGATGACCCATAAGCTGTACAGATATGCTTTTGAACTGAACAGAATTGTTCTTTTTACACAGGTTACAATGCACATTGGTGCAACTGAGTCTCTACCCCAAAGAGAATGGGAGCTGGGCTCCAAGGCAGCCTTTCCCATAGGGGAAAAATGGAGTGCACCTACAGTCAAACAGTAAAGCACACTGACTATCCTTACATGTGTTCACCCACATTATAAGACGTATTCCGGGTCACTACCCAATTCTGCATAGTCCCTTCTGCGCCAGTCTACGTCTGCGCAATTCCTGGGCTGCGCACAACAGGAGTCTCCCTCACACATAGCCCTCTCATGTGTGCACATGCCTGTTGTAGGAAGCTGGCGCTGTATATGGTATGCCACTAGATGGTTATACCATGTGCAGAGTCCAGGGGTTCCCCAAACGTGTACGGGGCCCAATGTAGAACCCAAAGTGCTCTATCAGCGGTACTGGGGTGAGCAGCCTCAGGCCTAACACAGAGAAGTGTAAGACATTTATTGCACACATGATCAATAATGGATACACGACTCAAGAAGGAGATCCAGAACAATTTTAGAAAAAAAATACTTTGGTTGTACTTTAAGACCAAGATATTCGCAATAAGGGAAGAACGTTTTCAAATAAAAATACTTTTCACTTTGAAAAATAGACACTTAAAAAACATTTCAGCACAATTCAATGTTATTCTATGGGGAAAACAATATCGTGGTTAAACATGTAAGTAACACTTACAATTCCAAACTTCAGGACCAAAGGTCGCTGAGGCGCAAGGGTCAGGTGAGTACCAAAACTGCACCACCAGCGGCACAGGGGTGGTCCGATGCAGAGGTCAAAATCGGGGTTCGGCCCAATGCTTTCTTACGGAGACAGGGGGTACCTGGAGCCACACTGTTTGCAGGTAAGGAGATCGGTTGCAGGGGCCAAGCTTTGGGGTTAGCTCAAGCACAGGGGGGGGGGGGGTCACAAAGTAGCACCAAACATACACCCCCAGCGGCACAGGGGAGGCCAGGTGCAGGGTGAAAAAGTCAGCATTGGACGCTATAAGACGCTGGCTCTGTACATATTATACCAAAAAGAGGTATAGTGTGCACAGACTCCAGTAAGTCTCCAAAGGCAGGTAGAGGTAAAAGTAAATAGCACCTCACTCACAATTTAGTGGCAGCTGGGCTGAGCAGTTAGGCTTATCAGAGGGTATTGTGAATGCATTTAGTGTGCACACTCATACAAGGCAGAAACACTCAATGTTTGTAGAAAAATATTACTTTATTTTTATTTCTAGAAAACAAGTTGAACTCCGTTACAAGTAAACGTTTACGCAAAACTTTCAATTACTTGCAATAAGTTTTGTATAGTAACAAAACACTTTGTATGTACATAAAATGCTTTTCAATACAGAAAGATACTTTGTATGCAGGATCACACTTAGTACAATACAGTGAGACACAGATGCAATCCTATAGGAAAAAGGCAAGTGAGTTACTTAGAGGTAAATAAGCAGTTCTCAAGTTCAGTCTCCAGGGGATTGGGTCAACAATGGGCCAGGGTCTGACCAAGGTAGGTACTGCACCACCAGCGGAGCAGGAGCGGCCCGGGTCAGAAGTCACAGGCCCAGGGTCTGACCAGGGTAGGTACTGCACCACCAGCAGGACTAGAGCGGCCAGGGGCAGAGGACACGGGGCTAGGGTCTGACCAAGGTAGGTACTGCACCACCAGCAACACTAGAGCAGCCGGGGGCAGAGGTCACAGGATCAGGGTCTGACAAGGGTAGGTACTACACCACCGGCAGCACTAGAGCGGCCAGGTGCAGAGGTCACTGGGCCAGGATCTGACCAAGGTATGTACTGCACCACCAGCAGCACTAGAGCAGCCGGGGGCAGAGGTCACAGGGCCAGGGTCTGACCAGGGTAGGTACTGCACCACCAGCAGGACTAGAGCGGCCAGGGGCAGAGGACACGGGGCTAGGGTCTGACCAAGGTAGGTACTGCACCACCAGCAACACTAGAGCAGCCGGGGGCAGAGGTCACAGGGCCAGGGTCTGACAAGGGTAGGTACTACACCACCAGCAGCACTAGAGCGGCCAGGTGCAGAGGTCACTGGGCCAGGATCTGACCAAGGTATGTACTGCACCACCAGCAGCACTAGAGCAGCCGGGGGCAGAGGTCACAGGGCCAGGGTCTGACCAGGGTAGGTACTGCACCACCAGCAGCACTAGAGCGGCCAGGTGCAGAGGTCACTGGGCCAG
Organism: Calotriton arnoldi; assembly: GCA_963921515.1. NCBI lineage: Eukaryota > Metazoa > Chordata > Amphibia > Caudata > Salamandridae > Calotriton > Calotriton arnoldi. The sequence goes on from CAWUFW010017911.1 coordinate 26,547, forward strand.
GGTCTGACCAAGGTAGGTACTGCACCACCAACGGGGACGGGGGCAGAGGTCACTGGGCCAGGGTCTGACCATGGTAGGTACTGCACCACCAGCAGCACCAGGGGGGCCGGCGGCAGAGGTCACTGGGCCAGGGTCTGACCAGGGTAGGTACTGCACCACCAGCGGCACCGGGGGCAGAGGTCACTGGGCCAGGGTCTGACCAGGGTAGGTACTGCACCACCAGCAGCACTAGAGCGGCCTGGGGCAGAGTTCAATGGGCCAGGGTCTGACCATGGTAGGTACTGCACCACCAGCAGCACTAGAGCGGCCTGGGGCAGAGGTCACTGGGCCAGGGTCTGACATGGGTAGGTACTGCACCACCAGCAGCACTAGAGCAGCCGCGTGCACAGTGCAAAGGTGACATTGAGGCCCTGATGAACTCAATGGCGATCCTAGGTTGGGGAAAACAGCTGCAGCCTCGGTTTGGGAAGATGGCTGAAGGAATTCCACGATTGTAAAGGTAAGTTGGAAAAGGGGCGGGGGAGTGAGGAAGGGAGGTGTGCCCACCTCTGCCAACCTCAGCCCTCAGGTGGGAGAGGTGTGGTGAAGCACATCTCTCAGTCCCTGCCATCTTGCAGATGGGGGGACCCAGCCAACCAGAGTGCGGCATATGCTCCCCTCCCACTGGAGGGTGGCATAATAGGGGGTGTAGCCACCCCAAGGAAGGGATCTATTGGTCCCAACCTTTCACCTGTAACACCCCTAAATCTAGTATTTAGGGGCACCCCTGAACCTTGCCTCCTCAGACAAGAAACTACAAGAAAAGAAGGACCGAACAGCCGTGCCGAAGCCAAGAAGAAAAGGACACCCACTGACTTGGCCCCAGCCCTACCGGTCTGTCCCCACCTCGAACCTGCAGAAGCGAAACTCCAGTGTGTCCTGCAGCCAGCAGCCTCAAGACCCCCCCAGGACCTGCCCTGCCTTCAAAAGAAAAAACACTGTCTCCAGTGAACACCGGATTTGTTCACCAACAGACTCCAGCTCCGGCGAAATCCACAAGTCTGCACCCATTGCCCACGGCCCGAGTTAGAGTGAGCAAACACCACGAGGAGGTCCGGTTATTTAGACCAGAGATTCAGTGATCCCGGACCTGCTTCAACGTCCAGCCGAGGCCTGCAGCCTCAAACCAGAAGGTCCCCCCCCCACCGCGACCAGGAGCTGGTAAGAAGATCCGACCCCAAAAGGCACCCCACGGCCTTGGGGGGCCCAACAGACTGTGCCTAACCAACCCCCAAGATCCCAACTTACCTCTCCAAGTGGTGGTCACACCCAGAAGACCTTCGTCCCCGGGCCTGCAGTGCCTTTGCAAACCGGAGACTGTCCATTGAAAGTAACAGGGCACCAATCCACAAACCTGCACCCAGCCGCCCTAGTGCCCCTGATGGTGCACTTTTGGTGCTAACTTGCACCCACATTTGCCCTGAGCTAAAGTCCAGGAGCTTTGCTCCCACAACCTTGTGGCCTCCTCGTCAGCAGCCACCAACCGGAGGCCCCCTATCCCCAATTGGATAACATTGGGCCTCAACACTCTGCACCCGGCTGCCCTAGTGCCGCTGAGGGTGTAACTAGAGTGCATCACTGACCCTGGGGGACCCCTGAGTCTACCCGCATAGCCTCAACTCCCACTACTAAGTACTTACCTTAAAACAGATAACACCATTTCCTCCAATAGGATAACATTGACTGGTATTCTATGAAAATGTTTCTAAGGGTAGAGTTGGAAAATCTATAAAAAGTCTCTAAAACTGTAACCAAATAACCAAAACGCTTTTACTTACCTGTTTACAGGAGATGTCCCAGTGCAGTATCCAGGTATACTACACTATGTAAGAAAAGTAATATGTAAAGTAATTTACTTGACATCCTATTGAAAGTCAATACAAAGTATATGTACAGTATTGCAAAGCATTGCATTACCAGTGACTACTGTAACCAAACCAAAGTATGTATATACAACTGCAGTTCAAACTGTATTATTACTGCAACGTATAAATCACTTACCTGTGCCAGGTTTGCTTGGTTCTAGAAAAATTCAATAACTAAAAGAATATTTTTTATACAAAAACAATTGGCCTAGAGTTCAGTTCTTGTGTGTGAATTTGCTGACTGAATGTGTACAACAAATGCTTAACACTGTCCTCTGATACTGCCTTACTGCTCGACCACTCTACAGCAAATAGAGAGTGAGGTTCTATCTAACTTTACCTCTGCCTACCTTTGGGGTTCCACTGGACTGTGCACACTATACCTCACTTTGGTATAGTGTATACAGAGCCAGCTTCCTACAATCTCCATGCACAGAATGCTCTACTAGGACAGCAGAGGGGATCAAACCAACCTCCTAAACACAAAGAATCAACAGGTTGGACTTCCAAAACAAGCGAGGACATAAGTTTTCAGACTCAAATGCACGGAAATACAAGAACCAGAAAAGTTATGTTGCAATCCAAACAGAAGGAACGATGTACATAAAAACCAATAGCACACAGTGATCTGTTTTTGAACATGGGGAACCTAAGCAAACATACTCCGAGTGACTATGGAGTGACTGTTACCTGCTGCTTTCCAAAAGATCATCATTCATTCCCTGGCCGAGCACCTCCTGCATGTCATCGAATTTGGAAACGATGTCCTCCGGAAGCTCATCAGAGCGCTCAAGCTGGTCATTGTCTTCTTCCTCTAGCAAGTCATTGATCTGAAAAGGAACAGCAGTGTTAAAACATAACGTCTCTCCAAAGTATATATGGTGCATTGCTACACAATGCCAGATTAGTACACCCCAATGTCACCACAAACAGTCCAGGTTGTAGCTTCCTCGTGTTAACAGCCTCACATTTGAGCACATACTGCACATGGGCAGACTGGACAGCATCGCAAACATGTCCGTGACACAAAGGTAAGGAACGCAGCCCTGGGTACTGGAGGACTCTACCGGCAAGAGGCAGTCTCTCTGATGGAGCTACAACAAAAAGATTTATACCTGAACTAAAACTGCTGCCAGTCGAAGCACAGCCGGTGTGGCATCGAGGGCGCACTTTAGGTGCTCCCTAGTCAGAGGACAACTCTTACAAGAAACACAAGACTTCATTTACCACTTCACGCGAGCTTCAGTGTTTGTGGAGTTCAATGGAGAGAAAAAGAATGTGATAAAAAATAAATAAATCAGGATTACAAGCCATTACTGCACGTTTGGCACAGGTCACACAGGTCAGCCAACAAGCTTAAGCATCACACATACAAAAGTAAACCTTCTCACCTGTTCAGTGATCGAACTTAAATCGTTAGTAGATGAAAACTCATCATCCTCAGCTTCAAAGAACTCGAAGTAGCTTTCTAGAAGCCATCCCACTATCCTGCTGACTGCATCTTGCTCGTTCACATCTTCCACATCTGTGTATATGCTAAAACAAAAGCAGAATACAATCAACTGGCCGTTCAGTGTATAGTGACGAAGACATAGGCACTCTGCCATCAGCAAGAAAACTTTCTTTTCTGTATTCCTGCAGGCTGCCTTCCCTCTCAGTATGGGACCGCCCTGCTGCACATTTAATAGTCACATTTCTTTATTTGGCTTAAAGCCATAAAAACACGTAAAAATACAATAAATACATGAAATTATTAAAAACAGAAAGAAGTTACACGAGCAATAACAAGTAGCTTAATGAAGTGCACAGTAAATAAGACCGTAATTGTGCTCCTTGCACATGTCTTAATACTTTGAGCACCTTTTTAACAAACAATTGAGCAGCTCATCGCCAAACTTGTTGGGAACCTGTACAGACATGTTCGCGTACCAGGGTGGAGGGGCTGTTTACGGCCATTGACCTTGCTGATTGGGTACAGGGGAACAAATCAAGGAAAGAAGGGGGCAGAGCCTGTTAGAGCTCGTAGCCTATTTCATGCTGGCAGAGGTGTGGGTGCGCAGAGGGCACGCCAAAGGCAAGCTCGTCTCTGCTGATCTGTGGCCAGGGGCCAGTCACCATGTCCATTTATTTTCTTACTCCTCAGTGGCACTTAAAAAGCTGTACTCAAACTATCAATTAGCCCCCCATACTCTGCCTAAGCTGCAAAAGCAAGACCTCCTACATGATGATACTCACTTCAGATTTGATTAAACAGACTGAATCTATTGTAGATTCCTCCATGAACCCCACTCATCCCAAACCTAATATGGACGAAATCAGGGTCATTCAACTAAACAGATCTATGGTCAGGGACCAGATCGAAATCTTTAACCAACTAGACTCTGAATCCCCGCACATGTTATTGTTAAGGGAAGCCTGGCTAACAGACGGATCTTCCCCAGACATCCCAACAGCTCTTCCTGAAGATTATTACCTTATCCAAATGAACAGGCACACAGGCAAAACAGGAGGAGGAGCTGCTATAATTAAGAAGCATCTTAGGTTCTATAGCCTTCGAGCCATTTGTTAACCCTATGGTTGACTGCCTCCTCCCCTCATCTGCTCGGTGGTGTATGGACCCCCGGGCCAAAAGCAACACTTCCCACTACTCCCTGCAGAATCCATGTCCGCTTTAGTCATGGACCATGGAAAAATCCTGTTAATAAGAGCCCTAAAGGGAAAGTTACTTACCTTCGGCATTGCCGTATGTGGTAGAGATATGATCTAGCCGTAGATTCCTTACCTTTGACCTTTCAGGCGTTGTAGGACAGTGGGTTTCTGTTGCAGTATCCCCCCCACTTTTTGCCAGACTACTGATGCACTTTGACTTGATGTGCCCTGGGTCCCTGCCAATCAGGTTCCCAGGGCCTGTGTTCTTTCCCCAAACCTAACCCAATTGGCATCTCTGGCCACAGGTCAGCCCCTGGTAATAGTACCACAGGTACCCAGGGCACTGTGACCAGGGAAGACCTCTAAGGGCTGCAGCACTTATTGTGCCACCCTTAGAGGTCTTGTACCATTACACTCTCACACTTCCTTTGCAGGCTGCGTGTTTTGGTGCAGAACAAAGTGAAGAGTCGACATGGCACACATCCCTGTGTGCCATGCCTACAACCCACTGCCCTGGCATAGATCAGTCACCCCTCTAGCTGGGTGCCCTATGCCAGTGGTGAGGGTACAGGTGCATGAGCCCTGTACCCCCACAGTGTCCAAGTCCATTCTTAGACATTGTAAGTGCAGTGCTGCCATAAAGAGTATATGGTGCTGGGAGCTCGTCATTACGAACTCCACCGCACCATAATGGCTACACTGAAAACTGGGAAGTTTGGTATCAAACTTCTCAGCACATTAAACCCACACTGATGCCAGTGTGGGATTTAATGAAAAATGCACACAGAGGGCATCTTAGAGATGCCCCCTGAAAAACGACCAGCCTCTGGTGGGTTCCCTGACTGGTTCACACCAGCCTGCCACCACGAGACATGTTTCTGGACCCCTAGGGTGGGAGCCTTTACTCCCTGAGCCCAGAAACAAAGCCTTTCCTGGGCGGAGGTGTTCACACCTCCCCCAGGCCAGGAAGAGCCATCTGTGGCAGGGGAGCTTCAAAGGCCTGGCAGCCTTTGTAATGCGACCCCCAGCCTCTCCTGCTAGCAGGAGCAGGCCCCCTTCCGGTGTCCCCTCCTTTTCGGCGGGAAGACAGGCGGGAAAAACTAGCCAGCCCAGAAGGTGTGCAGATGGCAGGCACTCCCCAGTCAGGATTAGGGATTGTGCTCACTCCCCCACATGGGATGAGCACACCAAGGGTGTAGTCACCCTAAGGTCAGTAGCCCATTGGATACTGACCTCGAGACCCCTAAAACTCCCCCTAAATACAGTATTTAGGGGGCAGCCCTGAACCAAGAACTCGTATTCCCGCAACCTAAGAAGACAAGCATTTGCAATGCAATAGGTCTCGCATTTATGAGAGTTTGAGCTATCGGCATTGTAAATGACAATGTCTTTTATTTACGTGTTGTTTTTAAAACAGATAAATAAAATGCATTGTCATTTACAATGCCAATAGCTTAAACTCTCGCAAATGCGAGACCTATTGCATTGCAAATGCGTGCTATAACTTTTTTTTTAAGTGTTAGGAGAGAGCATGTCCTGCAAAGCTATTTGAGAAAATAGTGCTCGGAGGCTGTAATTAAAGCATACTGATGAATAACACACGTAACAGGAGGTGTCGCCATGGGAGGTTACAAAATGAGACAAGGCGGTACTAAGGAGGGACTACTAAGCCTTTTGCCCAATGAACAGCCACAGTTTACAGTGGACAATGACATAAGCCAATGAAAAATGTGGGCGGAGCTTCAAGTCCGTAACTCAATACAGCATGCCTCGCAGAGAAGCGCATGCGCTGCCCAAACTCGACCTAAAAAGAGCATGGCAGTCTGATTACATATAAAGGGGAAAAGATGACAGTATTTTTTTGCAATTTTTTTAACTGACACAGGAATCAGGGGATTTCATTGACAGTGCCGATTTTGTTAGTTAGTCTGACGTAAACATGCAAACTTTATTTTACGAGCCGAGAACAACTTTTATAATTCACACAAGTTGGTTTGGCCGAAGTAAAATGATTTTCTGAATCGTCTTCTCTGGATGGGTGCTGGACGTTGCAGGACATGAAAGACCTGGAAGATCGTGACCGATCATTAACCTGCACATTGGTAAGTATTCACAAATCATTTTCTTAACCGTTCCCTCACACGAAATGTTAAGGGATTTACTCTTGTGACGATGAGGAGTATATCAATTTTTTCCAAAGGTAGAAAGAGAAAAGGAACACCTCCAACAGTTATTGTGGCTATAAATGGAGGAGTTTTCTCCAAGGGGAAACATTTTCCCAGTGGAAAAGAAAAATGTTAGTTCTAATTTCTTTTCTTAATTGTATATTTTTGCATGCAAACAAATAATTCATAGCATATTTTTAAGATTATGGCTGGAAAGCTACAACTGACTCAGATTTGAGCGTCACACAGAAAGGTTTTGTCAGCTCCAAGCAATCAGACATCTTCACCAATATGGAGGTTGGAAACCTGAGGTGCATATTTCTGAAAGTTTTTAACAATTAAACCGTTCATATTTTACCCATTATCACGTAAACAATGAGGAGCATTAGACCACTCTTTGCATGTTTTCTCCATATACATAAATTACAATGCCTTTTGGTTCTATTTTGCACACAATTGTCTGTTAGTTCATAAATGTTTTTGGGCCATTTGTTGGGTTATTCGGCCACTGTTGGATGTACTTCAAATATAAGCCCATTCAAATAGCACCAAGAACCACACATTTTCTACCTGCGTTAAAGATTTGAAAATACTCTCAAATGTGAATTTCCAGGCTTATCATGTGACCCTGCCGTAGCTGTTCCAGAACAATTTGCCAGCACCTGAGATGTTGCAGTTTAAGAACGTCAGCTGCATTATTCACATAGATTTCAGATAAAGCCCGCCTTTATACAAGTATTGCTATATCTTGGCAATTAACAGTAGCAAAAGAATTCTTTATTGAAATAAAATGAACGAGAATGGATGCCAGGCTTTCCACACCAAATGGGCAAAGCCTGCCATCTATTGGACTGTAATGAAACAGCACCCTATGCTCTTGGAGGCCGCAAGAAAACGACTGCTCAGGTAACAAGCAGTCTGCACTTTTCAAGCACTCGTGCTTGTGGCGGCATCCACGTTGCGGGAGCGAGCAGCGCCGCTGCTCGCTCCCGCAAGGTGGATGCCGCCACAAGCACGAGTGCTTGAAAAGTGAAGTGAAGACCGATTCCTAAAGGCCCTCTCCTAGAGCAGCGCATGCGTGCTGCCTAGGCGAGACCTAAAAAAGGACGAAAGAAGACGCCCAGCAGAGGAGACTGCAGAGAACAATGACTTGGACCCAGCCCTACTGGCCCGCCTGCAGTTTCCAGAGATCCTGCGCCAGAAATCGTCTTGTCCTGCAGCCAGCGACCGCCAGAACCCCTGGGAGGACTGACTGCCTTCAACAAAGACCGGATCTCCTGTGAACAGCAGCTCTGTTAGAAAGAAACACCACGCCTGGAACCACCACTGCACCCGTCGCCTACAGCCCGAGTTCGAGTGGCCCACCTGTCCCAGCGAGGTCCCCCAGCGCTCCAGAGTCAGAGTCCACCGTGGGTTGACCCCTCCAGGACTCCCCGACATTGCCTGCAGCCTCTGCACGGAGACACCCCCCCCCCTCCCCCCCAACCGCGAGTGGCCCGGTGAGGTGAAATCCGACCTCAAAAGACACCCCTGCATCCAGCCGCCCTGCGCCCTGGAGAAAGGAACCCGAGGTGCACCTACGTCCCCGAGCCCTCCAAGTTACCTGCCCAGCTGTTGGTTCCTCCCGGAAGTCTTCCTGGACGGAGCCTGCAGCTAAGAACCAAAACCGAAAATTGAAAACAGGGCACCACACGCCAAAACAGCACCCTGCACTGCTGTGAGTGCACTTGGTGTGCTAAACCGAATCCCCCTTTGCCCTGAGCCTAACACCAGGAGCTTGGCTCCCACATCCTTGTGGCCTGCTCGCCAGGAGCCACCAACCGGAGGCCCCCTATCCCCCATTGGATAACATTGGGCCTCAGCACTCTGCACCCGGCCGCCCTACTGCCGCTCAGGGTGTAACGAGAGTGCATCCTTGACCCTGGGGAACCCTTGTTCTAACCCAAGAAGCTCAACTCCAAAGACCGATTACTTACCTGGTAACCGTTAACTTCATTTCTCTCCATAGGAACCGAATGACTGCTTTTCTCTGAAAAATGTTTTAAGTGTGAAGTTGATTTGTATGGAAACCTGAAAAATAACAATTGTGTAAAACTGATTTTACTTAACTTTTCTCTAGGAAATGTCCCAGTGTGATATCTAGGCATATCACACTGAGTAGAACAAGTTCTCAAAAGTAACTTACCTGTAATTTTCATTGCAAAGTCGATACAAAGTATATGTACAGCATTTCACAGTATTGCATTACCAGTAATTCAAACTGTAACCATTTCAAAGTACATTTACAACTGCATTTCAAACTGAATATTTACTGCAAAGTATTTATCAACTTACCTGTGCCAGGCTTGCTTGGTTCTGGAAAATAAAATAACTAATAGAATATTTTTATACAAAAACAATTGGTCCGAAGTTCAGTTTTTGAGTGTGTGAATTCATTTGCTGACAGTGTGTACAACAAATGCTTAACACTGTCCTCTGATACTGCCTTACTGCTCGACCACACTACCACAAATAGAGAGTGAGGTGCTATCTAACTTTACCTCTGCCTACCTTTGGGGTTCCACTGGACTCTGTGCACACTATACCTCACTTTGGTATAGTATATACAGAGCCAGCTTCCTACAGGCGTCAGACTGGATCCGAAAGATTTGATAGCAGTCCGCCTGTGCGCCGATAGGTGGCATCGTTCGACTCTGCTTGACGTAGGCATCTGGTTCGTCGTTGTCATGACGTCCTCATTGTGTATATAGGCACCATCTCGGCACGATGACGTCCATACTGGTCAAGACTTTCCACGCCAGAAGCGCTGAGCCATGAAGTGACCGTGGTGTTTAAAAAAAAAAATAACTAGAGCCCTGAAGGGGGAACAGCCCTGACACTAAAAACTGATGCACAGTGCGGAGAGGATGGGTGAGTTGGTAAGGAATCTGCGGCTACATCAGGTCTCTACTGTGAGAAGTTGGCCTGGTATATGCTGTCCACTAATTAAGTGGGCACCTTGCACCAGTCCAAACGACCCTTATTGATGATTAGGTTAAAGACAACCTTATTGAAAGCTATCCTAGTGGTAGCTGTGGAGAGCAGCCTTCAGGTTGAGTCTCGAAGGAATGTAAAGCAGCTTGTTTTACCAGTATATAACCTCTTGAATGACCAAATGAAAGGAGAACCACACAAGGTATATATAAAATATATGTATTTATTACTAAACACCCTCTACTAACCTCTTTTTGAGATTAGAGAACAAGGCACACAATTGCACAGTACTAGAACGACAGTAAAAAGCACAATACATAGTGGGCTCCAGGGGGAGACCAAACCATATACCTGGAGCACGTAGAATCGCTGGGACCCCAAGGAACCACCCAAGGTAGTGACACAGGGGACCCACGGAGGACGGGTGCAGTGTGGGAACACAGACACGAGCTCCGTACAACTCTATGGGAAAGTCGCGGTTGAATTTTAAAGATAAAGGACACTTAGGAGAGGACTTTAAGCAAACCCCTTTAGACTTAAGGAGTTCTAGGGCCAACACCCATGAGAGTACCGGAGTACTCGAGTTACCTCACCCAGGGAAGCCGGGTGCATAGGTGTCAAACAGTGTCGGGAATCGTCATTGATTTCAATGACGATCTGCTGCAAAGTGCTGCTGCCGTGAAGAAGAAAAGTGTCCGGGATGATCCAAGCCTGGATCGAAGATGTGAAGAACCTGAAAGCAGAGGGGACAGAGTCTGGGTCACTAGCCAGTGACCAGGGGCACGATAGACGAATGCCCACCGATGTCGGGTGCTTCAGGTGCGAAGAGGTGAAGCTTGACTCTGCAGCCACGGGGTCCAGGAGACGTAGAGGACGACCAGGAGCCGGATTCGAGCTGTCCCACGAAGGATGTCGAGTGCTGGGGTGTCGGTGCTCGGATTGACCACAACAAGCCTTGGCAACATCTACCCACGCAGGAAGAGAAAAGATGCTTCTGTGAGGACCAGCAAGGTCCTGGGGACTCCCCAAGCGATGGAGAGTCAGGGCACATCTGGAGCAACCAAGGAAGCCCGTTGAAAGTTCGAGTTGCCTTCTTGGGGACCCACAGGTCAACGGACCAGGGATCGCGAAGGGACCTCGAGAGGAATCACAAAATGGCGGCCCACGGAACACTCGTTCAGTGTAGGGCAGCAAACTTCGGTGTAATTACTGCTCGGGGTCAGGGCTACAAGTAACCCAAAGCTCAGCCTCAGGGGTCGCCGGAAAGCGGATGCTTCTGCAAATAGACACGGTGTCCAGGGGCTCGGGTTGCACGGTCACCACGAGGGATACGGGCCTCAGACTTGCTGTGGGCGCAGATCAACCTCTAAGACCTCGGGAACCCACCTCCTGTGTGGCAATATTCTTCGGAGTCCTCAGGAGCTTCGGAGATGCCAACCGGTCAGTTGCGTTAAAGGTGCCTGCTTTGCAGAGGAGTAACTCCTTTACTTCAAGTGAGATTCTTCAGTCATCCAGCCTAGTGCAGATCGTCGAAGTACTTGGTTTCTGTTGCAGAGTTTAGTCCAGGTAAAATCTAAAGTCCTGTAGCCAGGGGTTCCTACTTTATACCCAAGGAAGGGGTGGGACAAACTCTGGGGACCCACCTATGGGAGGGTCAGGAAAGAGGGGTGGCTACACCCATGTCCTTTGTCCAGTTTCGCGCCAGAGCAGGAGCAAATGGCTCCTGCAACCGGTTTGAGCTGGACTATGCACAGGGACACCAAATGTGCCCCCAGTGCAGACATCAAAGCATCTGAGAGTGCACCAACCCAGCCCCAATACACCAAAGCCTGTCTGGGAGGTGGTCACACATCCCTGTGACAGGAAACCTATTGTCAAGCCTTCCCCTGCCGGAGTTTCGTCCAGCAGCAGGAGGGCAGACTCGTGTCTGTGGCTGGCAGCATCCATTTTGTGATGCCAGGGCTCTGTGAAGCTGGTACCGGGTGTACCGGTGCTGTCATATTTCTCCCTCTAGGACATAATTCCTTGCAGCCATTCTCAAATTAGCATTTACCGCGAGGTTATAATGCACTTTAGAGTATATGGTTGGCTGCATCACAGACAACCCCGGAATAGTGGTTCCGAAGGCTGCAGAGGGGCTCTGCTCATGCATGGGTACCTTCTCAATTAAAACCCAGCAACCTGCCTTCAGGATTGATAAGGCCTGCCATAGGGGTGACTGATAGGTTTGTATGTGCAGTGATCAGGATAGATATAGTGAACCTATATCCAAGTAAGGGGTGGATACACCACCTTACACAGGCTGCAGTAGCAGACCTGTGGTGTCAGTTTGAATGGCCTCTCAGGGGTGGCATAATACATGCTGCAGCCCCTGGGAGGCCTCTGGGGTACCTATGCCCTGGGTACTTAGTATACCATATACTAGGGACTTATAAGGGTACCCCAGAATCCAATCTGGAGTGTACCTAAAGTACATGCAATCAATTTAGAGTAGAAAGCAGATAGACTGGGGTCCTGAATAGCAGGATCCCAGCCAAACTAAGTCGAAAACCAGCAAAACACCAGGAAAAAAGTGGGGGCAACCATGCAGTCAGATTCAACCTTCCTACATCTGTGAGAAAGTGCCCTCTTTCTTGCATGGTATGCCCCCACTTTTTGCTGATGTTCTTTGACTGAGTGTGCCCTGGGCTCCTGCTAATCAGGTACCCAGGGCCTATGTTCCTTCCCTAAAACTGCATTGAAGCCTAAACCCAATTGGCATCTCTGGCCACAGGTCAGCCCCTGGTAAATGGTACCACAGGTACCCAGGGCACTGTGACCAGAGAAGGCCTCCAAGGGCTGCAGCACTTATTGTGCCACCCTTAGAGGTCCTGTACCCTGACACTCACACACTGCCTTTGCAGGCTGCTTGGGCCCAGGCGCTCTTGATCTTCTTGAGCACTCTGGACAGGAGTCGTATGGGCGTAAATGCATTCAGGAGGCCTTCGCTCCACTCAAGACAAAAAGCATCGCAGAGCGAGAGCTGCCATGGAAACTCCAACGCACAAACCTACTGACACTGCGCATTCTATTCAGAGGGTAGTAGATCTAACGAAGGCTCTCCCCACTGCTGAAAGACCTTGCGCCACCTCTGGATGGAGACAGCATTTGTGATATGCTAGGCACCGGCAGCTGAGTTTGTCCACACTGGCATTCAGGGAAGCAGCCAAGTGTTGAATCACCAGGAAAATGCCCTGTTCCAGCCAAGCCCAGAGGCATAGGGCCTCCTTACCAAGGGTCCACGACCCCACCCCACCTTGTTTGTTGCAGTATCATATGGCAGAGGTGTTGTCTGAACATCCGAACTAGCCTGCCCTTGAGTGATGGTAAGAAGGCTTTCAGTGCTAATTGGATCGCGTGAACATCCAACAAGTTGATGTCGAGCTCGTCTTCCGTGGAGACCAGAGTCCTCTGATCTGATCCAAGGTGGCCGCCCCATCCCAAAAGTGATGCATGTGTCACTACTGCGAGATCTGTTTGGGGAAGGGAGAGGGGTCTGCCTCTGACCCAATCGCGGTTTGTCAACTACCACTGCAGCTCATTGACAGTTCCTTCTAAGATCTGGACCAGGTCGATAAAATTTCCCTTATGTTGCGCCACTGGAACTTCAGGTCCCATTGCAGAGCACGCATGTACCATCTGGCATGATTCACCAGTAGAATGCAGGAGGCCATGAGGCCCAGCAATCTTAGAGTCAGTCTCACCGAAATCCAGGATAAGGCTGAAACATCGGTATCAGAGCCTGAATAACCTGGGCTCGCCGCTCAGGAGATTAGGCCTGAAACTGCACTTTGTCCAGAACGGCTACAAGAAAGGGAGCATCTGAGAAGGAGTCAGGTGTGACTTCAGTACATTGATAGTGAACACGAACTAATTCAGGAGGTTCACTGTAGTCTGGAGGTGTGAGACAACTGCTTGGGGCGAAGCCGACCTACAAAAACCAGTCGGCAAGATAGGGGGAAGACTGGAACCTCTGTTCTCCGCAAGTGGGCTGCGACCACCGCCGTCACCTTGGTGAACACCTGAGGGGCACTGGAGAGTCTGAAGGGGAGCACAGTAAACCGAAAGTGCTTGTGGTCCATAGTAAACTGCAAGTAGCATCAATGGGCAGGCAGGAAGGGAATATGGAAATAGGTGTCCTGCAAGTCCAACACTACCATCCAGTCTCCCAGGTCCAGGGCAGACAGATTGAGCATCTCAAACTTTTCTTTTCCGAGGAAGTAGTTGAGGGCTCCAGAGTCGAGGATAGGACAAAGGCCTCCGTCCTCCTTTGGGACCAGAAAATAGCGGAAATAGCAACCACCGCCTATTTCTGGCCCTGGGAGCCTGCTCTATATCTCCCTTGGCCAAGAGAGTTTTGACTTCCTCGCAAAGTGAGACAAGGCGATCCTCCGTCAGCCAATCGTAAGTTGGAGGCATGGAGGGAGGGGTAGTCTCGAAGGGGAGTGAGGAGCCCCTTCGGCCAATTTGCAAAACCCACCTGTCCGAGGTGATGTCATGCCAGTGATGGAGGTGATGGTGTATCCTGCCACCAACTGTAAGCCCATGAACTGGGAGAGTTGGACTAGGAAGGTTTGGAGGGGGAAGAGTTTGTGGGCTGACCAGACTTCTGGGCTAACCAGACTTCTGGCCTGCGGGTCAGGTTGAACTGCGCCCGCGCAGAGGTTGTGGAACTTGTGCGGTCCTCTGCCTGGGGTAGGGCTGGTGCGGCTGGGAGCCTCTTTCGTAGCCACAAAAGGAGCGAAAGGCAGACGCAGGCCGGGATGACAGGCCACAGGACTTTGCCGAAGCCCGAGACTCCTTAAAGTGCTCAAGAGCAGCGTCCGACCTTTATGGATTACTTTTTCTACTCGGTGTGATATGCCTAGATATCACACTGGGACATTTCCTAGAGAAAAAGGTAAGTAAAGCAGTTTTTAGTTCTTTGCAGTTTTTCAAATTCTCATACAAAACCAACTCCACACTTAGAACAATTTCAAGGAAAAACAGTTAATGTATTCTTATGGAGAAAAGGTGGAGAAAAGGTGGTTATCGGTTAACAGGTAGGTACTTGGTTGTGGGAGTTGGTATTCTGGGGTAAGAATCAGGGTTCCCCCAGGGTCAAGGATGCACTCTCAAAGCCCCCTCAGCGGCACTATGGGGGGGGGGGGGGATGATGAGGCCCAATGTTACCCAGTAGGGGATAGGGGGCCTTCGGTTGGTGGCTGCTCACGAGCAGGCCGCAAGGTTGTGGGAGCAAAGCTCCTTCCGTTAGGCTCAGGGAAAAGGGGGCTTAGAGTTAGCCCCCCCAAAGTACACCCGCAGCTGCGCAGGGGCGGCTGGGTGCAGGTTGCTGTTTTGGCGTCGGGTGCCCTGTTTTTAATGGGGATTCTCCGGTTACAACAAAGACTGCAAGAGGTGACCACCAGTTGGAGAGGTAAGTTGGGATGCCTGGGGATGCTGGGACACCGCCGGTTGAACCACCCAAGGCCGTGGGACGTCAGGTGCAGGCGTCAGGTTTTCCTTACCAGCTCAGGTCGCGGTCGGGGGGAGGGGGGGATCCTCCAGAAAGAGGCTGCAGGTTTCGCTTGGAGTTGAGGCAGGTCAGATCACCAGATCCAACGTCAGGATCACCGGGAAGACCTCCTTGTGTTGTTGGGCCACTCGAACTCGGGTCCTGGGCGTCGGGTGCAGATTCGTGGTTTTGGCTGGGGCTCGAGTCTGTGGGTGAGCAAATACGGTGCTCACAGGAGACAAAGTCTTTGGTTTGGAAGGCAGGGCAGGTCCTCCGGGTTCTCGGGGTTGCTGGCTGCAGGACACACTGGGATTTCGCTGGAGCCAGTTCAAGGTGGGGACAGGCCGGTAGGGCTGGGCCCAACTCAGTGGGTGTCCTCTTTTTAGTTCAGCCCGGCTTATTCGGTCCTTCTCTTCTTCTTGTCGATTCTTGTCTGAGGGGGCAGGCTTGAGGGTGTCCCTAAATACTACATTTAGGGGCGTTACAGGTACGTAAAGGTTGGAACCAATGGGTCCCTTCCTTGGGGTGGGTACACCCCCTATTATGCCACCCTCCAGTGGGAGGGTGGCATATGCCTCACTCTGTTTGGCTGGGTCCCCCCCCCCATCTGCAAGATGGCGGGGACTGAGTTGTGCTTCACCTCGCCCCCCCCCCAACTGAGGGGTGGGGATGGCAAAGGTGGGCACACCTCCCTTCCTCACTTGGTTTTCCTACCGATTCTCCTGCCCGAAGTGGGGGTCAGAATCGGTAGGGTCCAGTTCCTGAAAGCAGCAACATGCCTGCGGAAGCTCACAAAGGCAGCAAGCCTTTGAAGCTTCTCCTTCGTGGACCCAGCCCATCCTGGGGGAGGAGGCCTGGCACCTCGTTCCAAGATGTGCATTGTTTCAGATCCCCCCCCCCCCCGAGAGCAGCAGATTCTCGACCCAGGAGTCCAGAAGGTGGTGGCAGCTGGGGAGCAGCCACTCAGCCTTGACACTAGTGGTAGGTCATTTTTTCAGGGGGCATCTCTCTGCCCTCTGTGTGCATTTTTCATTAAATCCCACACTGGCATCAGTGTGGGTTTAATGTGCTGAGACGTTTGACACCAAACTTCTCAGTTTTCAGTAAAGCCATTATGCTGCTGTGGAGTTCGTAATGACAGACTCACAGCACAATATACTCTTAATGGCATTGCTGCACCCACAATGTCTAGGAATTGGTCTAGACACTGTACCCTCATTGCTCATGAACCTGTACCCTCACCACTGGTATAGGGCACCCAGCTAGAGGGGTGACTGATCTATGCCAGGGCAGTGGGTTGTAGGCATGGCACACAGATGTGTGCCTTGTCGACTCTTCACATTGTTCCTCACCAAAACGTGTGTGTGAGAAAAGGTACAGGGCCTCTAAGGGTGGCACAAGAAGTGCTGCAGCCTTTAGAGGTCTTCCCTAGTCACAGTGCCCTGGGTACCGGTACCATTTACCAGGGGCTGACCTGTGGCTAGAGATGCCAATTGGGTACAGTTTTGGGGAAAGAACACAGGCCCTGGGAACCCGATTAGCAGGAGCCCAGGGCACACTCAGTCAAAGTACATCAGTATTTCAGCATAAGTGGGGGCAACCATGCAGAAAGAGGGCACTTTCTCACAAGATGCACACAATTAGAAGGGTTCTCGTCCAAATCTAGCAGACCTAGAACTTTAAGAGTATGGTTAACATACTTCAGCCACATAATTGTCAGCAGAGTCCAAGTCTAGGATATCCTTTTGAATAATCTATTTCAGGCTAACCATGGTCCTGAGCCACATAAAATGCCACGATAAAACTGGTGCCAGGCGGAGCGTAACGGAGAGAGATAGGACATCTAACCATGTGTGACCTATGTAGTTTGAGCAACTGCTTGGAAGAGCCAACAGCTTTTTAAAAAAGGCATCTTCTTTTCACTGCAGGAGTCAGTTTTCAACCTCATACCCCTGCCCCATATGTGGCTACTGAAGTAGCCGTTGCTGTATACACCTGCAAAATTTTGGGAATGGGTTTAGATACCAGCTTTTAAATTTAAAAAAGAATGGATGCTATATTCTTTTCCAGTTGGAGTACTCGACTGGTTAACATGTTTCTCCTAGAGTACTTTGTCCAGGTAGGAGACGGTGTCCACAACCTTCATACTACATGAACCGAATCGAAAGATGTGGGAGCTTCTTTGGAAGTGCCCAGGTCACCATTACAGAGGGTTTAGATTCATTGACCCGTAGGTCCAAACTATACATATATCTTGTATTCTCCTAGACCAGTTCTGCATAGAGTAGTATTGGGACAGAATTAAAATGCGGCACATCTCGTTATCCCTCTTGGTTAGTAGTGCGCATGGGCATAGACTCCATCCTTAGATTGTTTTGCCGTGAAGGATGATGGAGTTAGTTAGAAATAGAAAAGATGTCCATGTGTAATGTATCCAAGTAAGCTAGGACTGCAACACATAGGTGTCCGGGGAGGCGGGTGGGCGTATGCGGATCTACAGCTCTACATGCCAAGAACAGATGCATACTGGTAAGTAGCTTTTTCCGGTCGAGGCATATGAGCTGTAGATCGCATACTTTTGCATAGACTATACAGCAGTTACCCCGTTAGCGGTGGCTACCTGTATGCGTCGCAGTAGTTTGAAAAAGTGTTCTTAGTACAGCCTGGCCCACACTCGCTTGTTGTTTTGCTTGTACATCTACACAGTAGTGTTTAGTGAAAGTGTGCGGTGTAGACAATGTTGCGGCTTTGCAAAATATTTCCTAAGAATGCCATGGATGCCCCTAGCTTGCGTGTGGAATGCGCTCTAGGGGGAATGGATAATGTACGCTTTGCTTTTTGGTAGCATATTTCAATGCATTTAACGATCCACCTGGGAATTCCAGATTTTGATATAGGATTGCCTTTATGTGGTGGCGAAAAAGCTACGAAAAGTGGTTTAGTTTTTCTGAAACTTTTTGTCCTTTCAATGTAGTAAAGAATAGCTCTTTGACGTCCAGTGTATGAAGAGCTCGTTCTGCTACTGAGTCTGGTTGAGGAAAAAGACTGGGAGCTCAACAGACTGGTTAAGGTGAAAAGCTGAAATTACTTTAGGTAAGAATGTAGGGTTTGTCCTAAGAACCACTTTGTTGTGATGTATTTGCAAGAATGGTTCTTGTATGGTTAATGCCTGGAGTTCACCCACTCTTCTGAGGGATGTGATGGCCACAAGGAAAGCTACTTTCCATGTGAGGAACTGTAACTCACATTTATGTAAGGGTTCAAATGGGGGACCCATGAGCCTAGTAAGGACAATGTTTAGATTCCATACTGGAGAGGGTGGAATTCTGGGAGGAATTATCCTTTTAAGGCCTTCCATGAAAGCTTTGATGGCAGGTACCCTGAACAAGTGTTGTCTGTTCTGTAAGTAAGCTGCTATAGCAGCAAGATGTAATCGTATGGATGTGTATGCCAGATTACATCTTTGTAGATGCAGGAGATAACAGATAATGTTTTGAGTAGAAGCATCTAGTGGATGGATTGTGTTATTGCAGTAAAGAACGAATCTTTTCCATTTAGCTGCGTAGCATGCTCTAGTGGTAGGACGTCTAGCTTCTTTAATGACGTCATGCAGTCTGGTGGGAGATTGAGGTAACCAAACTAAGACTTCAGGAGCCAGATCGCGAGGTTGTTGCGCTGGTTCTGGATGTCTTATCTCTCCATGGTTCTGTGTAAGAAGCTTTGGGGAAAGGTGCAACTTTTGGTGTGGGACTGAGAGTTCCAGTAGTGTTGTGAACAAAGTTTGTCGGGCCCATGTTGGCGCAACTAGGATCATTGTGAGAGACTGTTTGAGTTTGCGCACCAGTAATGGAATGAGTGGGAGAGGCGGAAAAGCGGACGCAAATCTGCCTGACCAATTCATCCATATCGCATTGCCTTTGGACAATGGGTGTGGAAACCTGGAGGCGAAGTTTGGGCATTTTGTGTTTAAATGTGTGGCAAACAGATCTATGTCTGGGTGGCCCCACATTTGAAAAAAAGGATGAAGAACTTGCGGATGAAGTTCCCATTCGTGAATCTGCTGTTGACGACTGAGCAGATCCGCAATTTGATTGTGAATGCCAGGTAGATGCTCTGCTAAGAGGTATATCTTTTGAGGAATGGCCCATCTCCAAATGCTTTGTGCTAGGCGTGAAAGTTGCAGAGTGTGTTCGGCCCTGTTTTTGTATATAGTACATTGTCGTCATGTTGTCCGTTAGGATGAGGACAGCTTTGCCTATGAGATGTTTCTGAAATTACTTTAGGGCGAGAAATCTGGCCAGTAACTCCAGGTGATTGATGTGGAAGAGTTTTTGTTGAGGGGTCCACATACCCTGGACGGTGTGGTTTAAGAGATGAGCTCCCCAACCGGTGAGCGATGCGTCCGCTGTTAGCACTATTTGTGGAACCGGGTCTAAGAACGGCCGCCCTTTGAAAAGCGGTATGTGCGGCTGTCTACCAACACCAGATCTGTAAGTTGACCCTGAGCTTGGTTCCATTGTTGTGCTAGGCATTCCTGTAATGGACGCATCTGGAGTCTTGCGTAAGGAACGATTAAGATGCAAGAGGCCATCATCCCTATTAGCTGCATGAACACTCGAGCTGGTAGTGAGTGTTGCAGCTGAAATTTTGTTATGAGGGCTTGCATACTGGCTATCCTGGTTGGGTTGGGGTATGCAAGGGCTTTGGAAGTATCTATTGTCGCACCTAGATACTGTTGGGTGTGGGACGGTTGTAGATGCGACTTGGTGAGGTTTATTGTGAATGCTAAGTTGTGTAGCAGCTGGATTGTGTTGTGTGTTTGTTGTACACAATCTCTGCGTGACTTGGCTTTTATGAGCCAGTCGTCTAGGTAAGGAAACACATGAATGTGTTGTCTTCTTAACTGGGCTGCTACCACCGCGAGGCACCACCGCAAGGCATTTTGTAAAGACTCTGGGTGCTGTTGTGACTCCGAATGGTAGGACTTTGAACTGGTAATGTTGTCCGTCCACTACAAACCGTAGGTATTTCCTGTGAGCAGGGTGAATAGGAATGTGGAAGTAGGCGTCCTTGAGATCTAGAGTGGCAAGGAAATCGCCTTGTTGAAGCAGGGGGAGGGCCTGTTGTAGGGTGACCTGTTGTAGGGTGACCATGTGGAAGTGGTCCGATTGTATGTACAGGTTTAACGGTCTGAGGTCAAACCTTGACTGGTAGGTCGCTCCCCCACCACACAGCTCCGTCTGTGTGCCCTGCTGCTGCCCCCGATTGTGCTCGTTTTTCCTTTCTGTGCCCCCTTGCTGCCCCTGATTGTGCTCGCTTTTTCCTTTCTGTGCCCCCCTTGCTGCCCCTGATTGTGCTCGTTTTTTTCCTTTCTGTGCCCCCTTGCTGCCCCTGATTGTGCTCGCTTTTCCTTTCTGTGCCCCCTTGCTGCCCCTGATTGTGCTCGCTTTTTCCTTTCTGTGCCCCCTTGCTGCCCCTGATTGTGCTCGTTTTTCCTTTCTGTGCCCCCTTGCTGCCCCTCATTGTGCTAGTTTTTTCCTTTCTGTGCCCCTTGCTGCCCCTGATTGTGCTCGTTTTTTTCCTTTCTGTGCCCCCTTGCTGCCCCTGATTGTGCTCGTTTTTCCTTTCTGTGCCCCCTTGCTGCCCCTGATTGTGCTAGTTTTTCCTTTCTGTGCCCCCTTGCTGCCCCTGATTGTGCTCGTTTTTTCCTTTGTGCCCCCTTGCTGCCCCTCATTGTGCTAGTTTTTCCTTTCTGTGCCCCCTTGCTGCCCCCGATTGTGCTAGTTTTTTCCTTTCTGTGCCCCCTTGCTGCCCCTGATTGTGCTCGTTTTTCCTTTCTGTGCCCCCTTGCTGCCCCTGATTGTGCTCGTTTTTTCCTTTCTGTGCCCCCTTGCTGCCCCTGATTGTGCTCTGCTTTTCCTTTCTGTGCCCCCTTGCTGCCCCGATTGTGCTCGTTTTTCCTTTGTGCCCCCTTGCTGCCCCTGATTGTGCTAGTTTTTCCCTTTCTGTGCCCCCTTGCTGCCCCTGATTGTGCTCGTTTTTTCCTTCTGTGCCCCCTTGCTGCCCCTGATTGTGCTCGCTTTTCCTTTCTGTGCCCCCTTGCTGCCCCTGATTGTGCTCGTTTTTTCCTTTCTGTGCCCCCTTGCTGCCCCTCATTGTGCTAGTTTTTCCTTTCTGTGCCCCCTTGCTGCCCCCGATTGTGCTCGTTTTCCCTTCTGTGCCTGTTTCCCGCCGCTGCGCCCCTGCGGCCCCCTCACTGCCCATTCGCTGCCCCATTCCCTGCTCCTCCCTCCCACCTCCCCATTTATGGCGGCCGCTGCGTGGTGAAGAGAGCGACCCCTGACCTTGACTGGTAGGTCGCTCCCCCACCACACAGCTCCGTCTGTGTGCCCTGCTGCTGCCCCCGATTGTGCTCGTTTTTCCTTTCTGTGCCCCCTTGCTGCCCCTGATTGTGCTCGTTTTTTCCTTTCTGTGCCCCCACTTGCTGCCCCTGATTGTGCTCATTTTTTCCTTTCTGTGCCCCCCTTGCTGCCCCTGATTGTGCTCGTTTTTTCCTTTCTGTGCCCCCCTTGCTGCCCCCGATTGTGCTAGTTTTCCCTTCTGTGCCTGTTTCCCGCCGCTGCGCCGCTGCGCCCCTGCGGCCCCGCCCCCTCACTGCCCATTCGCTGCCCCATTCCCTGCTCCTACCTCCCACCTCCCCATTTATGGCGGCCGCGCCAAAGGCGCGCCTAAGGCAAGCCAGTCTGCGCCCGTCCGCGCCGTGACCGCGCCCAGCGCCAGACCCCCTGGTCCGGGCATCCCCCGCGCCCGCCACATCAACAGACGCCGATACGACGCCAGCACCCTCCACGCACTCAACCCCGGAAAAGATCACGCCTGCTACCAGGCCACCCCGAAGCGCACCCAAGGGCCCTTCACCTGCCGGAACTGCAGCTTCGCCAGCACCCGCCCCGCCAAACCACCGCCCAGGAAAGAACCCAACTACCTCAGATGCATCCTCCTCAACACCCGCTCCGCCCGCAAACACGCCATCGAACTCTGGGACCTTCTCGACTCAACCTCCCCAGACGTCGCATTCCTGACGGAGACCTGGCTGAATCCCGCTTCAGCCCCCGACATCGCCATTGCCATCCCGGACGGATACAAGATCACCCGCAGGGACCGCACCAACGGAGTCGGAGGAGGCATCGCCATCGTCCACAGGAACACCCTCAGAGTCTCAACCAACACCGACGACACCCTCAGCACCGCCGAAAACATGCACTTCCAGATCCACACCGATCCCAACACCACCCTCAGAGGAACCCTCATCTACAGACCCCCGGACCCCGACCACAATTCAGCGATTCTATCGCTGACTTCCGTCAGCACACACGCCATCGCCTCCACGGACTACATCCTCCTCGGGGACCTGAACTTCCACCTCGAGAACAACAAGGACACCAACTCCACCACCCTGATCGACAACCTCGCCACCCTCGGACTCAGACAGCTCGTGACTACACCCACCCACGCCGCCGGCCACACGCTCGACTCCATCTTTTCCGCAAGCCCACACGTCTCCTTCAACCACACCTCCGAACCCCACTGGACTGACCACCACTGCATCCACTTCACCTACAGGAAGCCCACCACGCACCACCGCACCGAACAAATGCCTCGCCGCTGCTGGAGCATAGTCACGGAAGACCAGCTAACCACAACCCTCGCCCTGAGCCCACCCGCCGAACCCTCCGACCCCGACACCGCCGCCCGCAACCTCAGACAGTGGATCGACGACTGCGCCAACACCCTCGCCCCGCTCAAGAATCCGCCCAACAGCCACACCAGCAAGAAAGCCACCTGGTTCACCGAAGACCTCCAGGCCTCCAAACGAACATGCCGAAAACTGGAGAAGATCTGGCTCCACGAACGGACAGCGGACAGCTACGCCGCCCACAAGAGCGCCACCCGCAGTCACCATCAGATCCGCCAAAAGGGCCTCACTCAAAGACCACCTAGACAACAACGCACACAACAGCAAAGAGCTCTTCAACATCGTGAAGGAACTCTCCAACCCCAGCTCCAACACCAACGACATCCAGCCGTCGCGAGACCTGTGCGACTCACTGGCCACCTTCTTCCACCGCAAAATCGCCGACATCCACGACAGCTTCAACACCACGACCGCCCCGGCAACCACCGAGACCACTGCCCCCACAACCACCAACCGCCTGCTCTCCTGGACCAACATCAACGACGAGGACACCAGCGAGATCATGAACACCATCACTCCGGTTCACCGCTAGACCCGTGCCCTCACCACATCTTCAACAAAGCCAGTACAGCCATCGCGCCCCATCTCCGGAAAATAATCAACATCTCCTTCGAGACAGCAACCTTCCCGGAAAGCTGGAAGCACGCCGAGATCACCGCCTTACTCAAGAAACCCAAGGCAGACCCCAAGGACCTCAAGAACTTCCGACCCATCTCTCTGCTCCCGTTCCCCGCGAAGGTCACCGAGAAAATAGTCAACAAACAACTGACCCGCTACCTCGAGGAGAACAACATCCTGGACCCTTCCCAGTCCGGCTTCCGCAGCAACCACAGCACCGAAACCGCCCTCATCGCCGCCACCGATGACATCAGGACCCTGCTAGACAACGGAGAAACAGCAGCCCTCATCCTCCTGGACCTATCAGCCGCCTTCGACACGGTCTGCCACCACAAACTACGAACACGCCTTCACGACGCCGGGATCCAAGAGAAGGCCCTGGACTGGACCACATCCTTCCTTTCCGGCAGAACACAAAGCGTCCGCCTCGCCCCCTTCCGATCCAAGGCCACCAAGATCATCTGCGGCGTACCCCAAGGCTCCTCCCTCAGCCCAACGCTGTTCAACATCTACATGGCACCCCTCGCCCACGTCGCCCGACAGCACAACCTCAACATCATCTCCTACGCCGACGACACCCAGCTGATCCTCTCCCTCACCAAAGACCCTCACACCGCCAAAGCCCACCTCCACGAAGGAATGAAGGCAGTCGCCGAATGGATGAGGACCAGCCGCCTGAAGCTGAACTCGGACAAGACGGAGGTCCTCATCCTTGGTTCCAACCCTTCAGCCTGGGACGACTCCTGGTGGCCAACATCACTGGGAACAGCCCCGCCACCCACCGACCACGTACGCAAGCTAGGGGTCATCCTCGACCCCACCCTCTCCATGACTAAGCAGGTCAACGCAGTTTCCTCATCCTGCTTCAACACCCTCCGAATGCTCCGCAGGATCTTCAAGTGGATCCCCACCGAAACAAGAAAAACAGTCACCCAGGCCCTCGTCACCAGCAGGCTGGACTACGGAAACGCCCTCTACGCAGGAACGACGGCTAAGCTCCTGAGACGGCTGCAACGCATCCAGAACGCCTCTGCACGTCTTATCCTCGACATCCCCCGACGCAGCCACATCACACCCCACCTGAGAGACCTGCACTGGCTCCCTGTCAACAAGAGGATAACCTTCAAGCTCCTCACCCACGCACACAAAGCACTCCACAACTCCGGACCAGCCTACCTCAACAGACGACTCAGCTTCTACACCCCCACCCGCCAGCTCCGCTCGACCAGCCTCGCAGTCGCCACAGTCCCCCGCATCTGGAAAACGACCGCCGGCGGCAGATCCTTCTCCCACCTCGCCGCCAAGACCTGGAACACCCTCCCCACCAACCTCCGACAGACCCAAGACCTACTGGCCTTCAGAAGACTCCTCAAGACCTGGCTCTTCGATCAGTAGCAGCACCACCCCCCTCTTCCCCCAGCGCCTTGAGACCCTCGCGGGTATGTAGTGCGCTTTATAAGTGACATGATTGATTGATTGAAATATTGGCCTGAGAGTGCCGTCCTTTTTTGGAATGAGGAAATAAAGGGAGTAAATCCCTGTGTTTTGGTGATGGGGAACCGGTTCTATTGCATGTTTTTGCAAGAGAGAGAACCTCCTGCTTGAGAAGGGCAAGATGTTCTGAGGACATTGGACGTTGTTTGGGAGGTATGTGGGGGGGGGGGAGTAGAATTGAGTTCCAGGCAGTAACCATACTGGATAATTTGTCATACCCACCTGTCTGTGGTGATGGAATTCCATACAGGTAGGAACTGTGATAGTCTTCCCCCGACTGGAGTGGAATGGTCTGGGGGGAGTGGAGGGAAGTCACTGTTTTGTGGTGGGGGAGTTGCGGGTATTAGAACCACGCCCTCTCCCTCTGTTATTGCCTCTGTAATTCCCTCTAAAATAACCTCTGTTAGGGTAAGTTTGAGTGGGGCTTTTATAAGTGGAAGAGGTGGTTTCTGTCCCAATGGTTTTGGAGGCGTCCCTATAAGAGGAGCGACGAAAGGAACCTCTACTAGTTGTTGCCTGTAGAGCCCCCATGGATTTTGCTGTTTGTGTCCTTTTTCATCTTTTCTAAAGATGTGTCCACAGTGGGTCCAAACAAGTGTTCCTGATCCAAGGGTTGATTGAGGATGGTAGACTGCACCTCTTGTTTAAAACCAGATATGCACAGCCACGCATGTCTACTTAGTAACACACTTGTATTAATTGCGCGGGATGCTGTATCTGCTGCATCCAGGGCACATTTTGTTGAGGTGTTTGTGATTAACTTTCCCTCTTGTATGAGATCATTTGCTTTGGTCTTGTACTCGTCTGGAAGATGCTGCATGAGCTTTTCAAGCTCATCGTAGTGAGCCCTGTCATACCTCGCTAGAAAAGCTTGAGAGTTGGCAATGCGCCAAAGGTTTGCTGCCTGGGACGCAACTCTTTTACCTGATGCGTCCAGTAGCTTAGATTCTTTGTCTGGCGGAGGGGCATCACCTATGGTTTGGGAATTTGCCCGTTTGCGGGCATTTGCCACTACTAATGAGTCAAGAAGGCGTTGACCTTTAATATAAGCTGGATCGCCTGGAGCTGGCTTGTATTTTTTCTCAATTCTAGGATTAAGCACCCTAGCCCTGACCGGATCTTTAAAAACCTCAGGGGCATGTTTAATCATCCCTTTGAGCATAGGGAGAGTATTTGTTGTTTTTTGAGGCTGGGACAATGTCTCTAATAAAAAGTCCTCCTCTAGAGGGTCTGAATGGAGTTGTACCCCATGGTATTGTGCAGCTCTATTTATTAGTTGCGCAAACCCTACATTATCATCTGGAGGGGATGGTCTGTAGGGATATAAATCTGGCTCAGGTACGTCTGGGACATTATAATCGTCCCAAGAGTCATGAGGTGGGATACTGTGGGTGTCATCATCAGTATCTGTATCATGTGGTGGGTCTATGTCCTCATCCTCACCCCCTACATCCTCTTGTGGTGCAGGTGAAAGAGGAGGCACTGGAGAGTGTGCTGGAGTGTATAATGTTTGGAAGCTGTGGAGGTGGAGAGAAAGGCCTAATAGGTGAGGTGGATGAGTCTTTTTTCTTGGAGGGTTTCTCAGGTGTTTGAGGTGTCCAATTTCCTCTTTTTAGGCGGTATAGAGGTGATCTGGCCAGGAATGGGGACAATATGGAGTGTTCTTTGCTTAGGATCCGGTGGATCTGGATGGAAAAGTTCCTTGGATCCGTTGTCTTTTTTCAGCGCCGAGGACCTCTGCTCCGATTGGTGCTTTGGCCTGTCTTCCTTAGCTTTAGGAGGGGTTTTTGTGTCCTTCTGCTTAGGTGGAGTTTTCGACTCCGAAGATTTAGGCTGTTTTTTCGGCTCCGAAGACTTGGATTGAATTTGCTTCGGTGCCGAAGAGTCCGGTACCTTGGGTTTCGCTTTCGGTGCCGAAGATTCTGGTGTCGACGGGACCGTGGGTTTATGTTTCGGTGCCGAAGATGGTTTTTCGGCACTGTGGTGTGGCTGGCTCGATCCCGAGCTGTCTGAAGGCTTTGTGGGCTTCGGAGCCGGGCCCGGAGGCGGGGCTTCTGAAGTCTTGTCTCGGTGTCGACCCAGACCCGAAGGTGAAGTTGTTACCGGAGCCTTTTGTTTTTTCAGGGCAGGGGCGTTGACGTCAGTACTCACGATCCGTTGACCTGGAGTAATCGTCTGGTCTTCTGAGTCAGATTCCTCGGCTTCGGAGACGCTGGCTTGTTAGTCTCCTGTCTCTGGATCGTAGTGGCCTGCCTCGAAGATGTTGTCCGGCGAAAAAACAGTAGATCTGGACATTTCGTGAAGTCGAGCCCGGCGATCACGTATAGTCTTCTTGGACCTGAAAGAGTCACAGGCCTGGCAGTGTCGACTCTTGTGTTCTGGCGAGAGACAAAGGTTGCAGACCTCGTGGAGATCTGTGTGTGGGAATTTAGCCCCACACTTGCATTTTTTAAATGGAGTCCTTTCCATATGCTAGTTGATGGCGCCCGATCGGCCCAACAGCCCACGTCGACGACCGGACACGAAAATTTCTTTGGAACTGGATACGCGTCTAGAGAAATCACGATCGAAACAATACCGTCGAGCGGTAAGAGTTTTTGCGCGTCGAAGGGGAATCGAAACGACGTCGACCCGGAGGGCAGCAAATTACATCCGAACCCGATGGCGGAAAAAAACAATCTAAAGATGGAGTCGATGCCCATGCGCACTACTAACCAAAGGAGGAGTCACCCATCTCGTGACTACAAAGACTTCTACAATAACAAAGTGCAAACATCCGAGCCCAACACCAGATGGCGATCTATGCAAAAGTATGCGATCTACAGCTCATATGCCTCGAACATATGTATATTTCATTTATAAATGTGGTTTTTGGGTGGTCATTGCATATTATTAGGTATGCCTACGATTCGACTTGCTACCCTGGTTTTGGATGTTTAAATAATGAGAAGCCACGTTTGTGTACAATCGTACACTATGTACAACTATGCAAGCGTAATTAGGAATTTAGTTCCTCTGCACATGCACAAGCTGACCAAGGTAAAGTTTTTAAAAAATGCTGACCTTTGCTAAAAGATCCTATGTTGCATATTTGTTTTGTGAAGCGCTGGCTTAATATTGCCCCTCTGTGCTCAAGGATCAATCCTGCAGGAGAACGAAAGGCACAGGCACTCACCCCCTGGGCAGAGGGAGGCGGCAACACACAAACCTTGCCACAGCCAAGCATGTAAAGGTCCAGTACCAACAGATGGCGGCTCACCCAGAGGCACAGTTTTCATGCTTCAATCTCTAGAGACAAGTGTCCCCAAGAATGAATGATGGGGTTAGATGTTTAACCAGCGGTTCACAAATTAAAACTTGAATCCTTCCTTATACATCAGTGTGTAAAGCACCAGATAAAAAAATGGGAAAGCTCCTTACTGGAAGACATCTGGACCAAAGACCGCTGCCACCGCACTCGAAGACCACATTTCTTCATTCTGAGACACCACGTTGGAGAGAAATCGGCACAGAAACTTCAGCAAACTAAAGTTTTGGGCTGGAAGCTGCTGAAGGAGGTACTTTAACTTCTTCCCAAACTCATCTTCATTAGTAAAATCTAAAAGGAAGGATATGAACAAATTAGTACGAGCTTAAAACTGAATTCATATCAATTAATCACATTTAGAACCTTGCAAAAAAAGTTGCATTTGACAAGGGGTTCTCATGAACCCAATATAATTGTGTCACTGTGGGACTCTCAAAGCAGGACATTTCTTCAAGGTCACCCCCACTCCCCCCCTCATTAACCACTCTGAAGTCCTGATGCGGGTCACGCAGCACAGCGATGGAGTTGGACTGCAAGTTTGTCAAACAGTGAAATGGTTTGATGGGCTGCTCATAAAAAAGACAATCGTGGCCGTTTATAATTCATTTGGCTTTATTATTCAACACATCACAGATTTTGTAGCTTGTGCAGAAAAAATATTGCATGAAGTCAACAAAATAGAGACTTTGCCAGGAAGTGATGCAATGTGTTGTATTCTACAAAATGAAGACTTTGGAAGGAAGTCGCGTATTTTGTGTTCAAGAGCAGAAAACTAACAAATGGCAAAACACATTTGGGGAAGAAAATAGGCTAAGATATCAGATGCACTAAACACGGGTAAAATAACAATGGCCCGGATAATTGTACAAATAAAAGTTCAGAGAGAACTGCAACTCAAGAAAACAAGAAAATGACTGCAGGAAACTGGCTCTATATATACTGCACCAAAATGAGGTATAGTGTGTATAGAGTCCAAGAGTCCCCAAAGGTAGGCAGAGGTTAAAGTTAGATGGAACCTTACTCTCCAAAGTGGTAGAGTGGTCGAGCAGTAAGGCAGTATCAGAGGACAGAGTTAAGCATTTGATGTACACACTCAGTCAGCAACTGAATTCACACACTCAAAGACTGAACTCAGACCAATTGTTTTTGTATAAAAATATATACTGTTTTATTTTTAGAACCACGCTAGCCTGGCACAGGTAAGCATAAAATACTTTACAGGAATAAGTTACTGATTGTAGAACAGTTTGACAATGAAATGGAAATTGTACTTTGTTTGATTTACAGGGGATGCAGTAGGTTGCAACACTTAGCAAATACAGTACGTTGGAATGAATAGGCTTTTTCAGTAAATTGCAGGTTTCACGTTACTTTTCTAACTCAGTGCTGGATACCTAGATTCAGTACTGGGACATTTCCTGCAAACAGGTAAGTAAATACGTTTTGGTTATTCGTGCGATTTTTAAAGAATATTTTTAGATTTCAAAACTCCACACAAACTTTTTGGAAGAAAATTGTCAATGTTATTCTAGGGAGGGAAAACAGGTTAACGGTTCTCAGGTAAGTTATCGACTGTGGGAGTTAAGGTTCTGGGGTTAGACTCAGGGGTCCCCCAGGGTCAGTGATGCACTGTTGTTGCACCCTCAGCAGCACTAGGGCGGCCGGGTGCAGAGTGTTCAGGACCAATGTTATCCAATGGGGGATAGGGGGCCTCCGGTTGGTGGCTGTTGGCAAGCAGGCCACTGGGTTGTGGGAGCAAAGCTCCTAGGGTTTAGGTCAGGGCAAATGGGGAAACAAAGTAGCACAAAAGCTGCACCCTCAGCGGCACTAGGGCGGCCGGGTGCAGAGTGCTGTTTGGACGTCGGGCGCCCTGTTTTCTATGGAGAACCTCCAGTTTGCAAAAGAACTGCAGGCAGGGAGACGAACGACTTCTGGGTGCGACCACCACTTGGAGAGGTAAGTTGGGAAGTTAAGGGTTGGTTAGGCACCGTCGGTTTGGGCACACAAGGCCGTGGGGCGTCGGGTGCAGGGGGCCTTTTGGGGTCGGATCTTCTTACCAGCTCCTGGTCGCGGTTAGGGGGGGCCTTCTGGATTTAGGCTGCAGGCGTCGGATGGAGGATTGAGGCAGGTCAGGGGTCGCCGGATCTCGGGTCAGTATCGTCGGGGTGACCTCCTCATGGTGTTTTTCCACTCGAGCTCGGGCCGGGTTCGGCGGGTGCAGAGTGGGCTGGATTTGTGGTGTCCGGCAGGACCCAGAAGCTGCAGTTTGAACAAGTCCGGTGTTCACTGGAGATTCAGTCTTTGAAGTGAAGGCAGGCAGGTCCACCGGGGTTTTTGAGGTTGCTGGCTGCAGGACACACCGGGATTTCGCAGGAGCAGGTTCGAGGGGAGACAGGCCGGTAGGGCTGGGGCCAAGTCCATGGGCATCGTCCTCTTGTTAGCTGGCTGCACGGCTGTTCGGTCCTTCTTTTCTTGTTGTCAGGCTGGATCTGAGGAAGCAAGGTTCAGGGTGCCCCCTAAATACTAAATTTAGGGGCGTTACAGGTAGGTAAAGGGCAGGGACCAATGGGTCCCTTCCCTGGGGTGGGTACACCCCCTATCCTGCCACTCTCCAGTGGGAGGGGGCAGGAGCCTAGTCCTGATTGGGCAGGGCTCTCCATCTTCAAGATGGCGAGAGCCCGGAGATGTGCTTCACCTCTCCTCCCCCACCTGAGGGGTGGGGTTGGCAGAGGCTGGCACACCCACTCTCCTCCCTTGGTGTTTCCCGCCAGTCTTCCCGCCAGAGTGGGGGCTAGAACCAGTGGGGACCAGTTGCCGAGTACAGCAAGTGGTCTGGGGAAGCTCACAAAGGCAGCATGCCTTTGAAACTTCCCGCTGCCCATCCTGGGGGAGGAGGCCTAGCACCTCGCCCAGGACGTGCATTGTTGCAGGCCCGGGAGAGCGGATGGCTCTCTACCCATGGGTCCAGCAACATGTCTGCTGGGTGGCAGCCTAGGCAGCCCCTCAGACAGGACGTGGATTGTAGGTTAGGTTCAGGGGGCAACTCCAAGTTGCCCTCGGTAGTGCATTTTACATTAAATCCCACACTGGCATCAGTGTGGGTTTAATGTGCTGAGAGGTTTGATACCAAACTTCTCAGTCTTCAGTGTGGCCATTATGGTGCTGTGGTGTTCGTAATGACAACCTCCCAGCACCATATACTCTTAATGGCATCACTGCACTTAGTGCCCAGGAATGGCCCTGGGTACTGTAGGGGCACAGGGCTCATGCACCTGTGCCCACACCACTGGCATAGTGCACCCAGCTAGAGGGGTGACTGAGGTATGCCAGGGCAGTGTGTTTGTGGGCATGGCACACAGGGATGTGTGCCATGTCGACTCTGTTTAGTTCTGCACCAAGACACTAAGCCTGCAAAGGCAGGGTGTGGGTGTCAGGGTACAGGGCCTCTAAGGGTGGCACAATAAGTGCTGCAGCCCTTAGGGGCCTTCTCTGGTCACAATGCCCTGGGTACCCAAGGTACCATTTACCAGGGGCTGACATGTGGCCAGAGGTGCCAATTTGGTTTAGGCTGTAATGCAGTTTTAGGGAAGGAACACAGGCCCTGGGCACCTGATTGGCAGGAGCCCAGGGCACACTCAGTCGAAGTACATCAGCAATTCAGCAAAAAGTGGGGGGCATACCATGCAAGAAAGATGGCACTTTCTCACAAGCTGTCATCTAGGAGGGTCATAAACATGTCTGTGTGTGACAGGCTGGTGCTAACAAGTCAGCTGCCCACTAGAGAGTTGGTCATTTTTCAGGGGGCATCTCTAAGATGCCCTCCAAGTGCATTTCATAATAAATCCAAACACTGGCATTAGTGTGGATTTATTGTGCTGAGAAGTTTGATACCAAACTCCTAAGCATTCAGTAAAGCCATCATGGAGCTGTGGAGTTCATAATGACAAACTCCCAACCCATGTACTTAATATGGTTTCACTGTACTTACAATGTCTAAGAATGGACTTAGACACAGTTGGGGCATATTGGTCATGCAGCTATGCCATCACCTGTGATATAGTGCACCCTGCCTTAGGGCTGTGAGGCCTGCTACAGGGGTGACTTACCTACGCAACAGGAAGGGTTTGTGGGCATGGCACACAGGGATGTCGACTTAGGTTTCGTCAGCACCAAAACACAGTCTGCAATGACAGTGTATACGTGTTAGGTGAGAGGTTTCTGAGGCTGGCACAATACATGCGGCAGCCTTTAGATACCCTCTCTGGCCACAAGGCCCTTGGTACCACTGGTACCTTTTACAAGGGACTTGCATGTGGGCTAGAGGTGTGCCACTTGAAACCCGATTGGAGTTTTGGAACTTTAAAATATTCCTCTAAAATCAGCCGAAATACCAATTCCGATTTACTCACCTGTTATCAGGAGAGACCTCAGTGCTGCATCTTTCAGCCCAGTACTGATCCTCAAAAGTAATTTTAACCGTACTTACCAGTAACTTGAATTTCCTTCCATAGGATATAATTGCCTGCTTTTTGCTGAAAAAGTTTCTAAGTGTTGATTTTTGAAACATACAAATATTCCTCTAAAATCAGCCGAAATACGAATTCCGATTTATTCACCTGTTATAAGGAGAGACCTCCGTGCTGTATCTTTCAGCCCAGTACTGGTCCTGAAAAGTAATTTTAACCGTACTTACCGGTAACTTGAATTTCCTTCATAGGCTAACATTGACTGGTTTCACTTGGAAATTCTTCTAAGTGTGGAGTTTTGGAACTTTAAAATATTCCTCTAAAATCAGCCGAAATATGAATTCCGATTTACTCACCTGTTATCAGGAGAGACCTCAGTGCTGCATCTTTCAGCCCAGTACTGGTCCTGAAAAGTAATTTTAACCGTACTTACCAGTAACTTATATTTTCTTCCATAGGAATCCATTGTCTGGTTTTCAGCAGAAAAGTTTCAAAGTGTCGATTTTCACAAACTACAAATATTCCTTAAAAATCGCCTGTATGACTTAAACGCATTTTTTCAACTGTTTACAGGAGATGCACCAGTGCTGGATCCAGGATCCAACACTGAGTAAGAAAAAGTAACGATAACAGTTTTTACCTGCTAAGTGAATTTCCTCCCATAGGATAACATTGGTGATTCTATGAGGAAAAGTTTCTAAGTGTCAACTTTTAAAATACAATAATATTCCTTAAAAATCACGACTGTAACCAAAACGCTTTTACTCAACTGTTTACAGGAGATGTCCCAGGACTGAATCTAGGATCCAGTCCTGTGGTTAGAAAAGTAATCCATAAAGTAACTAATTGCATTTAACTAGAAATTCACATTGAGCTGAATGTTGCATTGTGTTTGAAATTGTGTTGCCCATTGCAACAACTGTAACTACTGTACTTAAAAGTCTATTGCCTATGTGCAAAGTAATTAAACTAAAGTAATTCATTCTGAGAAAGTTTTTTTGTAATGTAATGTATAATGTAATTACAATGTAATTTAAAAAATAAAATATGTAAAAATAAATAGTTTAAAAAAATGTAGTAAATCAGTATGAAAAAAATAAAAATAACAATTAATACATTTAAAAATTGTCATTTACAAAACCTTTGAAATTCACTGAAAAAACCATAGGTTTCAGGGACGTTATAGTTACAAATTAGCATTTAAAAAACCTTTCAAATTCACTGAAAAAACCATAGGTTTTAGGGACAGTTATAGTTAGTTGGACATTGCACTCGTACAAAACCCGTGAAATTCCCCGTTATAGTTAGTTCAGCTAACTATAACTCGCGCCCCGTAATGCACTGCTGATGACGTCACATATTACATCACTCATGACATGGTCAGTGACATCACTGATGACATCACTGATGACATCACTGATGACATCATCCACGTGATAATCTGATGCACCTCCTCACACCCTAATATAACCTTTGATACACCCAATCTAAATTACAGACTGCCATTCGCAAAACCATAGACACTCCAACACCAATAACTACATACCCACTCACTGATTCTTAGGTCTACACACACACATCCACTCACTCACCCGTACAGTCACTCATACTTACGGTCACTCAGTACAGGACTATCATATGCACTCTTACTCCTATATAGACACTCAAACACCGCCACTCATCCATAGAGGTACTCACACACCTAGTCAGTCATGCAAATAATTAAACACTGCCATTTACTCACCTATACAGTTATACACACACCAGCTCACTTACTCATACAAATACTAGCACATTGTTACGCTCTTATACAATCACTGATACAAGCACACACTCATCCATACAGCCACTATCACAATCACTCACTCTCGCTTATAGCTATTTATATACTCCAACACACATATATACTGCCTTTCACATATGTAGTTACTCACACATGTACCACTGGGACATACATTCACTCACTAACACACTCTTACACACACTTACCCACCCATACAGTCTATCACAGTTGCACTCTTGAAACCATCCACCCAGTGAATCACCCACTAACACATCTATGCACAGAGTTGCACACACCCCTCCCACACAAACACTCAGGCACCCATACAGATACTCAGACAAGCATTCAATAACTCATATAGACACTCATTTAGCTATTCACAAACACATGCAGCCACTTACACAGCAACAGACAGATAGACATTAACCCAGTTTAGTCACTAACCCATGCATTCAGTAAGATACGTTTAATCACTCACTTATAGAATTAGTCACGCACCTACTAAATCATCCATACACACACTTACACACCCACTCATTCTTCAATACGCCTTTCCCTATATATATTAAAAATATTTAAACTTTAGAGAAACACAGTCACTGGATGATATCAGTGATGTAATATGTGACGTCATCAGCAGTGCATTGCGGGGGCGCGAGTTATAGTTAGCTGAACTAACTATAACGGGGGAATTTCACGGGTTTTGTACGAGTGCAATGTCCAACTAACTATAACTGTCCCTAAAACCTATGGTTTTTTCAGTGAATATATATGTGAATATATATATATATATATATATATATATTATCTACTGGCGGTCGCCAGTAGATAGTTATAGTTAAAACCTATTATCCATAGGAAATCCGCGACATTCTATTTGAAATAACGTTGGCGCCGGTTGACGAATCTTCGCGAAAGTTTCCAACTTGTTGGGGCGCTCAGGTCCGCTCCTATCCTGAAAGTCTCGGGGTGATACTTCAAGCGGGGGCCGAGAAAAAGGGGGGTCCCAAAACGCGTTTCCCCATTCATTTTTCCATAGGAACCTTTAGTCGCAGCTACAGCCCGAACTGCTGAACGGAATTACACCAAATTTGGCAAAGAGGTAGCCCTTGGTTCAGTGTCGTGCCTTTTGCTTAAATGGTGTAAATCCGTTCAGTAGTTCCTGAGAAAATCAAAAGTAAAATCACATATATATCTGGGCGGAGCCTAACCACACATGTCATCGTGAGATCTGATTGGCTGTCAGCACTTCATCCTGGAATTGCTGGCAGCCATCTTGGGACCAATATAAATGATAGTACCTCATTGAAATGCATTGTAGTGAATAGAAGATTTTGAGGGTCACCAAAAGGAGAACTATAAAGGGTGATAACAGGCTTTAGTTACATTAGAATTTATTTGTTGATGGTACCATACTAATTTCAGGAATTGTGGTGTGTTCTAAGGTGATTTTACCCTGTGAAAAACCTTCTGCTGGGATATCATGAATCATGTTTGAGAGAAAACTATTTTCACATGCTTGTCCCATACAGTTTTGGAAGGTGCCCCAGAAGCTAAAATGAGAGCATATTTTCTGTAAATTACCCCCTAAACTACACAAGCACCACTGCACTACACTAAACCCTAAAACACTACCCCCAGCACGACCCCCTACACTACACAAACACCACTGCACTACCCTAAACCCTAAAACACTACCCCCAGCACGACCCCCTACACTACACAAGTACCACTGCACTACCCTAAAACATGACCCCCTACACTACACAAACACCACTGCACTACCCTAAACCCTAAAACACTACCCCCAGCACGACCCCCTACACTACACAAGTCCCACTGCACTACCCTAAACCCTAAAACACTACCCCCAGCATGACCCCCTACACTGCCCGAACACCACTGCACTGCCCTAAACCCTGAAACACCACCCCTAGCACGACCCCCTACACTGCCCGAACACCACTGCACTGCCCTAAACCCTGAAACACCACCCCCTTCACGACCCCCTACACTGCCCGAACACCACTGCACTGCCCTAAACCCTGAAACACCACCCCCAGCATGACCCCCTACACTGCCCGAACACCACTGCACTGCCCTAAACCCTGAAACACTACCCCCAGCAAGACCCCCACACTGCCCGAACACCACTGCACTGCCCTAAACCCTGAAACATCACCCCCAGCAAGACCCCCTACACTGCCCGAACACCACTGACCTAAACCCTGAAACACCACCCCCAGCACGACCCCCTACACTGCCCGAACACCACTGCACTGCCCGAACACCACTGCACTGCCCTAAACCCTGAAACACTACCCCCAGCATGACCCCCTACACTGCCCGAACACCACTGCTCTGCCGAAAACCCTGAAACACCAGCCCCAGCACGACCCCCTACACTGCCCGAACACCACTGCACTGGCCTAAACCTTGAAACACCAGCCCCTGCACGACCCCCTACACTGCCCGAACACCACTGCACTACCCTAAACCCTGAATCACCAGCCCCAGCACGACCCCCTACACTGCCTGAGCACCACTGCACTGCCCTAAACCCTAAAACACCAGCCCCAGCACGACCGCCTACACTGCCCGAACACCACTGCACTGCCCTAAACCCTGAAACACCAGCCCCAGCACGACCCCCTACACTGCACGAACACCACTGCACTGCCCTAAACCGTGAAACACCAGCCTCAGCACGACCCCCTACACTGCCTGAATACCACTGCACTGCCCTGAACCCTGAAACACCAGCCCCAGCACAACACCCTACACTGCCCGAACACCACTGCACTGCCCTAAACCCTGAAACACCACCCCGTGCATGACCCCCTACACTGCCCGAACACCACTGCACTGCCCTAAACCCTGAAACCACTCCCAGCGCGACCCCCTACACTGCCCGAACACCACTGCACTGCCCTAAACCCTGAAACACCACCCCCTGCACAACCCCTACACTGCTTGAACACCACTGCACTGCCCTAAACCCTGAAACACTACCCCCAGCAAGACCCCCTACACTGCCCGAACACCACTGCCCTAAACCCTGAAACACCACCCCCAGCAAGACCCCCTACACTGCCCAAACACCACTGCACTGCCCTAAACCCTGAAACACCAGCCCCAGCACGACCCCCTACACTGCCCGAACACCACTGCACTGCCCTAAACCCTGAAACACCACCCCCTGCATGACCCCCTACACTGCACGAACACCACTGCACCGCCCTAAACCCTGAAACACTACCCCCAGCAAGACCCCCTACACTGCCCGAACACCACTGCACTGCCCTAAACCCTGAAACATCACCCCCAGCAAGACCCCTACACTGCCCGAACACCACTGCACTGCCCTAAACCCTGAAACACCACCCCCAGCAAGACCCCCTACACTGCCCGAACACCACTGCACTGCCCTAAACCCTGAAACACCACCCCCAGCACGACCCCCTACACTTCCCGAACACCACTGCTCTGCACAAAACCCTGAAACACCAGCCCCAGCACGACCCCCTACACTGCCCGAACACCACTGCCCTAAACCCTGAAACACCACCCCCAGCACGACCCCCTACACTGCCCGAACACCACTGCACTGCCCTAAACCCTGAAACACCAGCCCCAGCACGACCGCCTGCACTGCCCGAAAACTACTGCACTGCCCTAAACCCTGAAACACCACCCCCAGCAAGACTACCTACACTGGCCGAACACCACTGCACTGCCCTAAACCCTGAAACACCGCCCTGCATGACCCCCTACACTGCCCAAACACTACTGCACTGCCCTAAACCCTGAAACACCACCCCTCAGCACGACACCCTACACTGCCCGAACACCACTGCACTGCCCTAAACCCTGAAACACCACCCCAGCACGACCCCCTACACTGCCCGAACACCACTGCACTAAACCCTGAAACACCACCCCCTGCACTGCCGGAACACCACTGCACTGCCCTAAACCCTGAAACACCACCCCCAGCACGACCCCCTACACTGCCCTAACACCACTGCACTGCCCTAAACCCTGAAACATCACCCCCAGCACAACCCCCTACACTGCCTGAGCACCATTGCTCTGCCCTAAACCCTGAAACACTAGCCCCAGCACGACCCACTACACTGCCCGAACACCACTGCACTGCCCTAAACCCTGAAACACCACCCCCAGCACGACCCCCTACACTGCCCGAACACCACTGCACTGCCCTAAACCCTGAAACACCAGCCCCAGCAAGACCCCTACACTGCCCGAACACCACTGCACTGCCCTAAACCCTGAAACACCAGCCCCAGCACGACCCCCTACACTGCCCGAACACCACTGCACTGCCCTAAACCCTGAAACACCACCCCTGCACCGCCCCCTACACTGCCCGAACACCACTGCACTGCCCTAAACCCTGAACCACCCCCAGCATGACCCCCTTTACTGCTCGAACACCACTGCACTGCCCCAATTCCTGAAACACCACCCCCAGCATGAGCCCCTACACTGCCCGAACACCACCGCCCTAAACC
Source organism: Calotriton arnoldi (assembly GCA_963921515.1). Taxonomy (NCBI): domain Eukaryota; kingdom Metazoa; phylum Chordata; class Amphibia; order Caudata; family Salamandridae; genus Calotriton; species Calotriton arnoldi. Next base: position 65,730 of record CAWUFW010017911.1, read on the forward strand.
CTGAAACACCACCCCTGCACGACCCCCTACACTGCCCGAACACCACTGCACTGCCCTAAACCCTGAAACACCACCCCTGCACGACCCCCTACACTGCCCGAACACCACTGCACTGCCCTAAACCCTGAAACACCACCCCCAGCACGACCCCCTACACTGCCCGAACACCACTGCACTGCCCTAAACCCTAAAACACCGCCCCCAGCACGACCCCCTACACTGCCCGAACACCACTGCACTGCCCTAAACCCTAGAACACTACCCCCAGCATGACCCCCTGCACTACCTGAACACCACTGCACTACCCTAAACCCTAAAATACTCCCCCAGCACGACCCCCTACACTACCCGAACACGACTGCACTGCCCTAAACCCTAAAACACTCCCCCAGCATGACCCCCTACACTACCCGAACACCACTGCACTGCCCTAAACCCTAAAACACTACCCCCCGCATGACCCCCTACACTACCCAAATACCAATGCACTACCCTAATCCCTAAAACACTACCCCCGCACAACCCCTACACTACGCAAAGACCACTGCACTACCCTAAACTCTAAAATACTACCCCCAGCACGAACCCCTACACTACCCAAACACCACTGCACTACCCTAAACCATAAAACACTACCCCCAGCAGTACCCCCTACGCTACCCAAACACCACTGCACTACCCTAAACCCTAAAACACTACCCCCAGCAGTACCCCTACACTACCCAAACACCATTGCACTACCCTAAACCCTAAAACACTACCCCCAGCAGTATCCCCTACACTACCCAAACACCACTGCACTACCCTAAACCCTAAAACACTCCCCCAGCATGACTCCTACACTACCCAAACACCACTGCACTACCCTAAACCCTAAATCTACCCCCAGCATGACCCCTACACTACACAAACACCACTGTACTACCCTAAACCCTAAAACACTACCCCCAGCACGACCCTCTTCACTACCTAAACACAACTGCACAATTTGTTACAGGCGTTGCAACGCAGGCCTGTGGTGCTTACTGGAAGTACCTGGTGGGCTAGTTGTTCCCCAGGGACTCTCAGGATGCAAGGTGACCTAATCCCCCAACTTAAAACGCGCCACGGGCGCGTTTGCACAGTGGTGAAGGGAGGGGCGGGGCCTCAGGTGACATGTGCGCAAACACGCCCTGTGGTGCGTTTTAAGTTGGGGAGTTAATTCCCTTTGAATCCTGGGGGCCAACTAGCCCACCAGGTACCTTCAGTAAGCACAACAGAGTTGCGTTGCAGAGAGGTGAAAAAAGGTGCGTGGCCTCGGAACGCCTCTCTGCAACTCAGCTCTGTGGTCCTAACTGTAGGTACCTGGGGGCTAGTTGGGCCCCAGGGACCCTCAGGATTCAAGGGAACTTAATCCCGCAACTTAAAACGCGCCACGAGGCGCGTTTGCACACATGTCACCTCAGGCCCCCCCTCCCTTCACCACTGTGCAAACCCGCACTGGCTCTGGTTAGTCAGAGTCAGTTACCACCAGTACCCGTCTGAAAAATTTTGTGGGCACAGGATGATTTTGCAACAAGGCCTCTTTCTGCTCCTCTGTTGGTTCTTTCTGCACATCTTTTGCTTCTTTCTGTGCGTTTTTTCTTCTTTCTTCACATGTCCTACCTCTGTTGGCATAGTTAGAAATTAGCATTTAAAAAACCTTTGAAATTCACTTAAAAAATCATAGGTTTCAGGCACGTTATAGTTAGAAATTAGCATTTAAAAAACCTTTGAAATTCACTGAAAAAACCATAGGTTTTAGGGACAGTTATAGTTAGTTGGACATTGCACTCGTACAAAACCCGTGAAATTCCCCTGTTATAGTTAGTTCAGCTAACTATAACTCGCGCCCCCGCAATGCACTGCTGATGACGTCACATATTACATCACTCATGACATGGTCAGTGACATCACTGATGACATCACTGATGACATCTCAAATGACATCACTGATGACATCATCCATGTGATAATTTCATGCATCTTCTCACACCCTAATATAACTTTTGATACACCCACTCTAAATTACAGACTGCCATTCTCAAAACCATAGACACTCCAACACCAATAACTACATACCCACTCACTGATTCTTAGGTCTACACACACATCCACTCACTCACCTGTACAGTCACTCATACTTACAGTCACTCAGTACAGGACTATCATATGCACTCATACACCTATATAAACACTCACACACCGCCACTCATCCATAGAGGTACTCACACACCTAGTCAGTCATGCAAAAATTAATCACACACCCATTTACTCACCTATACAGTTATACACACACCAGCTCACTTACTCATACAAATACTAGCACATTCTTACGCTCTTATACAATCACTGATACAAGCACACACGCATCCATACAGCCACTCTCAATAACACACTCTCACTTATAGCCATTTAAATACTCTAACACACATATATACTGCCTTTTACATATGTAGTTACTCGCACATGTACCACTGAGATATACATTCACTCACTAACACACCCATACACACACTCACCCACCCAAGCAGTCCATCACAGATGCACTCTTGAAATCATGCACCCAGTGAATCACCCACTCACACATCTATGTATAGAGTCAAACACACCCCACCCACACAAACACTCAGGCAGCCATACAGATACTCAGAGAACCAATCAATAACCCATATAGACACTCATGTAGCTATTCGCAAATCCATGCATCCACTTACACACCAACAAACAGACGGATACAGACATTCACACAGTTTAGTCACTAACCCATGCATTCAGTAAGATACGTTTAATCACTCACTTGTAGAGTCAGTCACTCACGTACTAAATCATCCATTCAGACACTTATACACCCACTCATTCTTCAATACGCCTTTCCCTATATATATTAAACATATTTAAACTTTACAGAAACACTCACTGGATGATGTCATCAGTGATGTCATCAGTGATGTCACTGACCATGTCATGAGTGATGTAATATGTGACGTCATCAGCAGTGCATTGCGGGGCGCGAGTTATAGTTAGCTGAACTAACTATAACAGGGGAATTTCACGGGTTTTGTACGAGTGCAATGTCCAACTAACTATAACTGTCCCTAAAACCTATGGTTTTTTCAGTGAATATATATATATATATATATATATATATATATATATAAATAAAGGAACAATTCTGGAAATAGGGATCCCTGTTGCAGAGAAGAAAAATGTTAAAAAACTGTAAGTAGGAACCCAATACCTTTATTGTGGGTCATACTTGGCAGGGTTAAAAAAGGTTATTTGGAGTATTTGAGAGAGGCAACGTCTCCCGTACCCGATCTGCTGTATCAACATGTTTCTGCCCTTGACTGCCACCCGGTAGGGTCAGTGGCATTCATCAGGGTACAGTGGAAGACTCATCTGAATAGCCAAGCGTTCCAAATCAGCCATCAGTGAGTCGTGAATGTTTTTACAATCAACGGCATAAGTGATACAGAGGTTTAAACTCTGCAGGTGGTGCCTTTCCTTTCAGCTTCAAATCTGATTTCTCACCCAAATACGAGGAAGCAAGAGAGGAGGGTTTGCAGTGGGGTGAGCAGTCTCCAAGCTGAACCACCTCAGTTTTCTCCTTTTGTCCATCGTGTATGCAGAAATTTGTGGAGCACTCCTGACACTCATTGCCAAAATTCAAGGGCAAAAAAGCAAACACTTCTGTTCTCAGGGTTATGGCTGAAAATGGCTTGTTGAGATCTTCTGTGCTCCACACACCTCACAAGCACTAACAACCGGCCTTTCCTCAGGAGTGTCAGAGGAAGCAAATCCACAGCCGCCAGTCTCAGCCATCATGAAACACGGATGCTAACCAGATCCCTAGTAGGTGTGATTGAGAAAAACAATTCAGACAAGGCTAAACAAAGAATTATCTTAAGATGTAGAGAGCTTTCAGAAGTGTAAACATCAGAACTTTAAATGCAGTCCTCCTCGTTACAACAGATAGACAGAGATAGAAACACAGAGGAGGTGAAAGAAAAATAGAACTGGTCTACCAGCCCTAGTATCATAGCCTCTCCATCAGGGAAGAACACACCAACCAAGCTCGGTGCCAGGACCAAGAACCAATTGAGGCAGAGGTCGGGCCAGAACAGCTATGTGGACGTTAAGGTGTCTCTGCTGCAGGGTTTGATTCTGCATAACACGTCTACCTCTCACTACTCAACCAGGTCAGTTGGTTTTAAATGACGGATCTTAAATGTTCCTTTATTGCCACAATATAGTTTTGAATAAATGACGCTTTCCTGTGCAGATTGGTCACCTGGAGACCAATACTTTTATCTCAAATCAGTGAATTTGCTGCATAAGACAGCTCAGAGAGGAAATGCTGCCCTAGCAGTGAAGCTTTTTTTTTTTCCACAGGTATTCTTGAAGGAATAGGTTTCCAGGGATACACCCTCTAACTTGACAGGTTACTCCTGAGAAAAATGCCCAATAGATCCTAGTCTGTACCAACACAATGCTATAAATAACAGGTGTGCACGACAACAGCCAAATGCCAGGCATACCTTGTGAAAGCTGCATTAAGTGGGTGTGCAGGGTGGCGGGAATGACAGGTTCTGGAAGTTCCTGAAGGAAATATCGAAGAAGACTTATGGCTGAAGGTACATCTGCTTCCTTGACCAAGTCCACCTCTTCTCCACTGTCGTACCTACGGCGGAGCCACTCTACCGTCTCCGCATTGCCGTTCACTTGAAACAGGCCCTCTCGATCCAGATGTCCTAATTAGATGAAATAGAATTACTTCAACATGTGTACCAGAGACTACTGTAATAGCAATGCACAGAAAACGTTTTTTTTTTTTGTGTTTGTTTTTTTTAGAGTTTAACGTGCTGTTCGTCAACGGGTCAAAGCGCTGGACTGACAACACTGCGAGCATGAACACTGAATTCAAATAGAACAAGCATTTGTAATGCAATAGGTCTCGCATTTGCGAGAGTTTAAGCTATTGGCATTGTAAATGCCAATACACAGAAATGGGAGAGGTACCTAATGTTAAGAAAATGGACAGGGTCACAAAGTAGCTATACCAATAAAAAAAGTATCTCCGTTTCCTTAGCACACATTCACTGACTCATATCATCCAGAATTAACTACTATGTCTTCTGGTCAGAAGAAAGAATCTTTGTCACAAATAAACATTAAAAAAATGTATCACTGAACACCGATACCTGTATTTATGTAAAAAGTCAGATTTATAACACGTTTTTTTCATATATAAAAATAAATCAATTATATTGTGCTGAATTAAAAGAAAAAAATGAAGACCCTTACTTGAGTCAGATTCTCTAAGATATAATTTCCTCACATTTATAACCACTGATTTACAGTTTAATTCTCTTTTATCTGATCATTCTATAACAATATTAAAATACATCAATAATTTAAAAATCAGTAATAAAAAGACTCAAATATTCAATATAACATTACATCCAAATTATAGCTCAAAAAAATGTTGAAGCGTTTCGGTGGTTTTGACTATTCTCTCCACCTTCTTCAGGAGAAGCAATCATGTTAAAAATACGAAACAATATAAAAAAACAGGCCCCCTTCCTGTCCCCCATCCTATTCGGTGGGTAAACGGGCGGGAAAAATTAGCACAACCCAGAAGGTGTGCCCACCTCTGCCAAACCCCACCCCTCAGGTGGGGGAGGGAAGGTGAAGCCCACTCTTCAGTGCCCATCTTGCAGATGGCAAGCAATCTCCAATCAGGATTAGGGATTGTGCTCACTCCCCCACGGGAGGGGAGAAAACCAAGGGTGTAGTCACCCTAAGGTCAGTAGCCTATTGGCTACTGACCTCGAGCCCCCTAAAACGCCCTCTAAATACAGTATTTAGGGGGCAGCCCTGAACCAAGAAGACAGATTCCGGCAACCTACAAAGAACAAGCATTGGCAGAGCCAATAGGTCTCGCTTTTGGTACCATATAAGTATTTAGTTATGCAGCACAATATCATTGGTGCAAGAACATGAACTGTTGCATGGCTAAACATTTATAAGGTCTTAAAGGCGAGACCTATTGACTATGCCAATGCCCACCCCAACTTACCTACAGCCATTGAATGAGTATAAACCAAATTTAGGTGGGGCCAGGAGAAGTTGACCACCTCACATTGAGTTCTATGAGTTGTGTACAGGTAAAGGAAGGTTTGTGTTGAAAGGAGTTGACGTGCTGGTCAGTGCGCCAGAGACCTGTTTTGCTGACCTCTTATGATTTGCCCTCTCCCAGGTGTGTAAGCACCAGAAACCCAAGCAGGACATTTGCACTATGCTGCCTTTTGCACAGCGACAAGCATGTGCAAGGCTGAGCTAGAAGGGGAAGATGTTTGACAGACTATGTACTTATCGAGACTTTAAAATGAATGCATTTAAGCACAGCCAAACTTAGTTAATTGTATTGGCCTGTTGACCCTTTAAGTGTTTCCTAGAAGAGGGGTAGTAGAGGGGTTGAGGGGTAGTACAGGGGTAGAGTGGTAGAAGAGTGGTAATATAGGGGTAGTAGAGGGGTAGAGGGCTAGAAGTGGGGTAGTAGATGGGTAGAAGTGGGGTAGTAGATGGGTAGAAGTGGGGTAGTAGAGGGGTAGTACAGGGTTAGAGGGGTAGTAGAGGGGTAGAAGAGGGGTAGTACAGGGCTAGTAGAGGGGTAGCAGGCTAGTAGAGGGGTTGAGGGGTAGTAGAGGGGTAGAGGGTCAGAAGAGGGGTAGTGTAGGGGTAGTAGAGGGGTAGTGTAGGGGTAGTAGAGGGTTTGAGTAGAAGAGGGGTAGTAGAGGGATAGTAGAGGGATAGTAGAGGGGTATTTGAGGTGTAGCGGGGTAGAAGAGGGGTAGTAGAGGGCTAGAGGGGTCATGCTTTTGGGACCTTATAAGTATTTGGTTATGCATCACAAAATTCTTGGTGCAACAACAGCAACGGTTGCATGACTAAACACTTGTACGGTTCCAAAGGTGAGACCTATTGGCTATGCCAATGCTTGTTATGATATACAGCTGCTGTGACAAAATAATTGATCGAATGTTTGCTGACAATTGAAGGTAGAAACAATACACCCCATTCTAGTTCCATGGAGCAAGGTGGCCTTCATCACCGGCAATGAGATATTTTTCTTAGACATAACAAAGGAACTACTGAGCCCAATTCAGTGTCTGTTATGAGAATGTGCACCATAACATGCTGGATGAAAAGACTAGATCAGTAAGGTAGTGGATGTGATTTAAAGGCCCGACTTCTAAGAGAATGTGGACTGTGGAAGCTGCATTAGATTTAAATGAGATGCTAGCGTCCGGAGGTGCGCAGAAAGAGTGTTTTAAATGTAATAAACTATATGTAATTAAAGTTCCAATGTTTTTTAAGCAGATGCTTTTGGTCGGAGGTGCGCAGAAGTAGTGTTTGTGATATACTGCGCACTTTGTGATTAAATTGTAAAAAAAATCAATTTTTTAGAGGGACGGCAGCTGCTTTTGCGAATGTTTTTGCTGGAGGCATGCGAGCGGAGCGCTTGAACATGACTCCCTGTGTTTTATTGAAAAGAAGTAGCAGTGTCAAGAGTGTGTTCACGGCAAAGCAGCATTTGAAGCAAGCGCCTTAAAGCGGCTTAGTGCAGCTTAAGAAGTGACCACAGCACTATGGTATAAATAACCTGTTCCAGACTATCACACATGGCCCAACTAGTGTGTGTTTTACAAAGACCAGTGTGCGTGTTTGTAAGGCGGCTGATTCCTATTTGAAGTTAAATACTATAAAATGCTGAAATCAGCCCATCAAATTGTGTTTCAAATTTGACCACGTGAATGTTTAAAAAGTACAGCCTTGTGATGCATAAATAAGTTTGTAGTTAAGCATAAACGAAATCGCATGTCTGTGTGGCTTGTGCTCTACTGGCGCCCGCGGTCTGTTTACTGCTAACACGTGCAAATGCCAAGCCATTAATCAAGCCGGATGGCTCTGTCTGGCTTCTGCCCCAGGGGCGTCTGCGTCTGTTGTCTGTTCCCTCCTTAGCCCTAGTAAATGTAGCATTTGAAGATAACAGCTTGTAGCTACACTGAAGCGCATTAGCAGGCTGGTGGGACACTGCACTGTAGGGTGTGCTCGGCTGGTTGAAGCAGATGCTGTCGGTTGGAGATGCACAGAAATAGTGTTTTTAATATACTGCGCAATTACCAAAGAGCACAAAAAATCCAAAAATAAACAAAGAGCGCGTCCCCCGTTGAAAATCTGCCGTGAAGGGAACATGGGAGCGTGAGGTGTGGTTCAAAGAACCAGCATCCCGGCGCAGCATTGTAACTTCTGGTACGCAACCTGCGAATGGTGAATGACGTTGTGTTACTGGGGACCTACATTAATTACCGAAATATTGAGGAATGTCTGGTACCTTGTGTGTATTCCCGATTTTTTTTTTCTCTCCAGCATATTGTACTTCAATCTATGTAGTGACACGACCCTGACCAGGCACTGAAGCGCATTAGCAGGCTGGTGGGACACTGCACTGTGTGCTCGGCTGGTTAAAGCAGATGCTGTCGGTTGGAGGTGCACAGAAATAGTGTTTTTAATATACTGCGCAATTACCAAAGAGCACAAAAAATAAACAAACAAACAGAGCGAATTAAATTTTTACAAAAATAAATAAAAGAGCGCGGTGTCCGTGAAGGGGGCGCCGCGCTCAGCAAGCACATACAACAAAACAAGGGAGAGCGAGACGCGCTCTGTGGTGAGGGAGGGGGAGGAGCGGGTGAGGGAGGGGGAGGAAAGCCGGTGATGCGAGGAATGCCATTACAGAAACCCAGATGGCAGCTGAGCACGCCATCGTGAACGCAAGCTGGAGGGCAGCAAAAGCCAGTGGCTTGTTAGCACTTCCAAAACCCACTTACTAAATTTCTCGCACAGAGCAGCGCAAGCGCTGGCTCAGGCGAGACCAAAAAAGGACAAAAGAAAAAGCCCAGCAGAGGAGACTGCAGAGAAGAAGTGACGTGGCCCCAGCCCTACCGGCCCGTCAGCAGTTTCCAGAGATCCTGCACTGGCACCCAATGCACTCCAGTGCCAGAAGTGACGCCCGCGTGCCCACTGGCACCCAGTGCTAAGATATCCACAGTCGGAGCGGTGGCTTAAGTCCCAATCAGTCATCTCACAGCACTGGTCAGATATTGCTGGTGAAAAGCCCCATTGGGTTAGAAAACATTCACTAACCTCTACTAATGGCTAAAGTGTAAATATAACACTGCAGTGGGGTGGGGCAGACAGAAGAGACAGTGCCTAGGATGGTAGGAAGATTGTGAAGAGGCTTACCATGGACTGTGGGGACATTGCAAACAGTTATCTGGTAATCGCAAATCACCTACTAGTGTGGGAATGGTAACTAACCGGAAATAAAAGACCTGCTGAGATGTGAAAACTGCTGAAATTGGAGAATCCATCTCCAAGTGATAAAACTGGCCACAGAGCAAAACAATACAAGGACTACAGAATCTGAGCGCGTGAGAGCTAATACAAGGTGTGGTCACATTTCAGTCAGAGAAGGTGCTAGGGCACACTAGATTTTACTTTTTAAAGAGATACCTCTGGCTGGAGAGTGGCCTTTGAGTGGGATTACAAACACCACCTCTTCCTGATGCAGGGCGTCAGGCCAAGCAGTCAATAGAAAGTCCGGAGTACAAAGGGAGTCCACAGTAAATGCAAACGGCCAAAAGTATTGAGGCCCTGGATATCGGAAGCAAACATTGCCCACCATAGAAAAATGCCCCAAGGAAATCAGAAACAGCCTCGGAGGCAGCACTAACACATGAGGCCTGGAGGAGGGCACCAGGAACTAATGACGTTAAGAAAGGTGACAAGGATGCATTAAGAAACCTTTAAATCAACTCCTGCATTGCAAAGAGAGAGTCTGGTTTAACATTTGTTGATTTTGCACCACATGGGATCAATCCCACATTGTGGGACACACTTCCTTTTGAAGGGGATACATTTAAGGAGTTTGAAATGATCTAACATGTGTGTCCTACCATGTTCCTCAATATAGTCCACAATGTGTCGGATAATGAGTGGAACCTCATTGTCAGCCTGTTCTTGCTGAAGCTCATCGAGAGGAACCCCAAAGATCTTGCCAGCATTAACGTTACCAGAGGAAGGGGAGGAGCTCTTCCTCATATCTCAGCTGCCTTTTCTGTAAAGCAGAGCAAACAAAGCATAGATTCAGGACAGTACAGACCACAACGCGCATCACACAACAGAGCTCACGAGGTGCAGCGATGGGCGCGCACAGAGGATCACAGCGCTATAGTAATGCACGGACAGATCACTAGTGCAGAAGAAAGTTACTCACCTCTGGTAACGCTCTTTCTGGTGACGAGTCCATCTTGTGAACACCCTCGGCACCAGCCTGAATAGGGAAGATTCACTGCAGCTCTCGTGTGTCGGTAGGTGGTGTTGTGAGGCGGCATCAGGACCGCCGCACACACAAGTGATATCGCGCTCAAACATGCGGACATCAGTTTCTTTCCGATATGGCGAACGTGAAGCCCTTAACAATCAGACTGTACCAGCTCTCGATCTATAGATTGGAATCTCATTCAAATGAGCCAAATGATTCCATTACACAGAACGGGGAGGAGCGCGAGCCAGCAAAGAACCCGGGTTAGAGTATCCACAAGAAAAGGCGCTGTGTACAGAAGAGAAGGTAAGTTTCTTCCGATGGATGCGAACCATAGATCCTCACCTTGTGAATAGATACCAGATCAGTCGCCGTCCTTCCCACCGGACCTGGCTATCCAGGCCGCAGCGCTTGTGAACCTGTGAATGGATAGGATGAGAGTGAGACACCGCGCTCCAGCGCAGTGGTCGCATCCTTCGCATGGATGCAATGAGCCTGGGGTCTTCAAACTGTGGGGCGCGACCCCCAGGGGGGCCGTGGAGGATGCAATGAGCCTCTACACCAGGGGTCTTCAAACTGTGGGGCGCGACCCCCAGGGGGGCCGTGGAGGATGCAATGAGCCTCTACACCAGGGGTCTTCAAACTGTGGGGCGCGACCCCCAGGGGGGCCGTGGAGGATGCAATGAGCCTCTACACCAGGGGTCTTCAAACTGTGGGGCGCGACCCCTAGGGGGCCGTGGAGGATGCAATGAGCCTCTACACCAGGGGTCTTCAAACTGTGGGGCGCGACCCCCAGGGGGCCGTGGAGGATGCAATGAGCCTCTACACCAGGGGTCTTCAAACTGTGGGGCGCGACCCCCAGGGGGGCCGTGGAGGATGCAATGAGCCTCTACACCAGGGGTCTTCAAACTGTGGGGCGCGACCCCCAGGGGGGCCGTGGAGGATGCAATGAGCCTCTACACCAGGGGTCTTCAAACTGTGGGCGCGACCCCTAGGGGGCCGTGGAGGATGCAATGAGCCTCTACACCAGGGGTCTTCAAACTGTGGGGCGCGACCCCCAGGGGGCCGTGGAGGATGCAATGAGCCTCTACACCAGGGGTCTTCAAACTGTGGGGCGCGACCCCCAGGGGGGCCGTGGAGGATGCAATGAGCCTCTACTCCAGGGGTCTTCAAACTGTGGGGCGCGACCCCTAGGGGGGCCGTGGAGGATGCAATGAGCCTCTACACCAGGGGTCTTCAAACTGTGGGGCGCGACCCCCAGGGGGGCCGTGGAGGATGCAATGAGCCTCTGCACTTCCGGAGGCTGTTTCTTAGCCAGTCCGTAATAAATACTGATTCATAAGACAATCCACCAAGATATGGTCTTCAGGGCAACTTTCTCCAGTTTTGCCCCAGAAACCCCCACAAAGAGCCGATTGTGTCCCCGATGTGCTTTGGTTCGGTCGATGTAGAAGCTCAAGGCTTTCTTGGGATCCTCGATGCGAGTTTGTGATGTACAGCAGCTGAACAGACAGCAGTAACTCCCTCACCCGATGAGCCGCCGTGATTCCTATGAACAGCAATGCATTGGTTCAAAAGGGGCACACATGAGGCAAGTAAGGGGCAAATTAAGATCCCACCGAGGCATCACAAAAGTGTTGACTGGAACATGCCGATCAGCTCTTCCAAAACATTAATCCCAATAGGTGATTTGAATAACTATGGCTGATCGGGTCGATGGAAGGCGGCCGATAAGTAACCTTTATCTGTAGTCACAGCAAGGTTGCTGGGCTATAGAAAGCCGAAAGTATGTCACCTAAACTGTGCCTGTAGAGAGTGGGCGCTGCAAGAAAAATACCATACAACAGACTGCTCCCAGAGGCCCACAAAACACATTTTGGTGGAAAGACGCCTGGCTGCCAAGATCAAACCAACTACTTTGCTGCCGAATCTCTACTCATGGAGGTGCAGGACCCTGCCCTGCTGCTGTGACAGGAGCGTAGTTTCAGGGGGGTGTACACCCCCCTAAAAAATGTATTCTGTTGCAAATAGTTGGTTACAACTGCTTTCAGTCGGGTATGGTGAAGTGTCTGTCTGATCGAACACACACACACACACACACACACACACACACACACACACACACACACACGTTTTGAAGCCCGTAAAAATGTTGATTACTTTGAAAAATTATGTACATTAAGTGCCCCTAACAATACACCCTCCTTTTTCTTTCCACTGCCCGTTAAGCCCCATCTTGTCCTCCTTCTCATATTGCGTTTTGACAAAACACCCCAGCGTGATATTTGAGAAATCCGACGCTCACACCCCCTCCAATCCTATTAGCCAAGGTACACCTCTGATAGAAGGTCCTCCCGAAGGGGCCGCCACATCGGAGGAGAGATGCTCATTGCCAGAAGTACAGGGAAGCACTCTCCTCGCCCAGCCAGAAGCCACTAGCATGACTTGGGCCCAGTCATTCCTGATCTGGGCAGGAGAGGAAGAGGCAGGGAGGCACACAAGTCCAAGCTCCAATGGTTATAAAAGGCATCCCTAAGAGAGCTGCTTTGGGAACTCCAACATGCAAAACCTTTGACACTGCGCATTGTCTGAAGTGGTGAAAAGTTCGAGCTAGGGCTGTACACATTGCAGGAAGTAGCCACAGGCCACCTCCGAGTGAAACCCCTCAAGTGATCCTCTAGCTCGCATCGGCAGAGTTAACCTGTCTTGGCATTTAAAGATCAGGTGCTGAGATGCCCAGACCACTCAGCCACTTCCAGAGATGTAGGGCCTCCTGCAGAGGACCCACGACCCCACTCCGCCCGTTTGTTGCAGTACCACATGGCGGTGGTGTTGTCTGAGAGAACCTCTACCCGTTTCCCACTGATACACAGGAGAAAAGCCAAGCCTTTGGTGCCAAGCGAACTGCTCAACGCCAACAAGCTGATGTGGGGACAAGCTCTTGCCAGAAACCAAAGCCCAATGATCCCCCCTCTCTCGCAGAAGACCTCCTCAAACCAGCAACAATGCATCGTCATTACCGTTAGCTTTGGAGGGGGCCATAGAGAGTGGCCTGCCATCGGCCACACCCCAGAGCTTCCATGTGGTATGGTCCACAAGCAGGATGCAAGAGGCAAAGAAGTCAGACGCTCTCACTGAGATCCTTAGATTCAGACAAAGCAGCACAGCATTTCCGAGCCATGCCAGGTCTTCTGTCGATGCAGACACTTAATGGAAGCAGCTACGAGTGGCATCCCATAGGAGTCCCTGAGCTCCGATTAAAAAGAGCAAAGCAAAAGGACAAGCACTTCCCGAGACACCGCACTACTACTCCCAAAAACAGAGGCACGAGGGCTCTGGTTTTTAAAGCCATGCAGAGGACTTCTGTCCCAGTAACAGGGCTGTCTGAGAAAGTGTAGGAGCGCACCGAGGGTCGATAACTTACACTGAAAGCCTGGGCAGATTGATTAAACAGAAAGATAGCGGGAAAAAAGGGCGAGAGATGGCTTGAGATTTAGTAGACACTGGTGGTGAGACACGGCCTGGATAGTCACAAGTTGAGCAGAGCACTAGGCTTTCCTAGATGTAAAGAAAGCTCAGATCAATCACCAACATATACTATGGCGGCAGTAAACACTCTGGTGAGAATTAAGGGAAGTCAACCTATTGGGAAGAGCTCTGTCATTTGGCGGGCGAGTCCACACCAAGACATCCTTGGCGAGAGCGGACACAGAAGCAGAGATACTCATTCCTACTAGCTTCTGAGACAAAGTGGTAACTTGAATGTCAACCCTGTGAATTAATCGGAGGCTTCCTTCTGTCTGAGCAGGATTCCAACAACCAGTTCATAACCTGTAGTAAAGAGAAATACAGGAACTCGGCACAACCATGTGTCATTGAAAAATATGTCGGAAATAAGCAGAGCTGACCAGACACCATAATCAGATATTGGCAACAGGCATCTGGCATTTAACGATCCTAGGCATGTGGAAATATTGTTGTACATAATGAGCTTAAACAATGATGGGAGGAGCAAAGAACTCAGTCAGTGCCAGCAGACGGACAGCTCCACTGCAGGCAGAGGTTCATATCTAGGTGTTTATAATGCGGCACACTGGTTTCAATGCAATAAATTGTCAAATAATATGGATTAGGTTACTTAACCAGTAAGCAACTGTTCTTGGCATGTAGAGCTGTAGATTCACATGCTTTGCATACTCCTGCCATCTAGTGTTGGGTCCGAATGTTTGCAAGTTATTTTTCTTCGAAGAAGTCTTTTCCAGTCACGAGGTACGGTGACTCCTCCTTTCGGTCATAGTGCGCATGGGCAACAACTCCATTGTTAGATTCTTTTCCTGAAGAGGGTGAGAATGGAGTAAGTGAGTGTAGTGTATAGATGTCCATGATTATGTAATATGAATAACAAGAACTGCAGCCGCCATAGGTGTCCGGGGAGGAGGGACGGCGCATGCGAATCTACAGCCCTACCTGCCAAGAACAGATGCTTACAGGGTAAGTAACATAATCCGTTCGAGGCATGTGTGCTTTAGGCCTTACATGCTTTGCATAGACAGTATAGCAGTACCCGCCCAAAGCGGTGGCTAACCAGTGGGTGTTGCAGTTGTCTGAAATAGTGTCCTTAGCACGGCCTGTCTGACATTAGCCTGTTGACACGCTAACACATCTACACAATGTTTTGTAAATGTGTGTGGTGTAGACCATGTAGCGGACTTACATATGTCAGCTATGGGAATGTTACGTAAAAAGGCCATGGATGCTCCTTTTTTGCGAGTAGAATGTGCTCTAGGAGGTGCTGTTAAAGTGCTTTTAGCTTTAATATAGCAAGTTTGAATACATTTGACAATCTCAAAATGCCGGCTTTTGAGATGGGCTTCCCTTTCGGAGGTGGAGCAAAAGCAAAACAAAGTTGTTTTGCGAAAATCTTCTGTCTTATCAATGTAGCACAATAATGCTCTTTTGACATCAAGTGTGGGTAGAGATCTCTGCGCTACGGAATAAGGTTGAGTACAAAATACAGGTAACTCAACTGATTGGTTGATGTGAAAAGCAGAGACGACTTTTGGATTTGTACGAAGAACAATCCTATCTTTATGCATTTGAAAGAAGGGTTCTTCGAAGGTTTGTCTGTAACTCACTAACTCGTCTTAGTGAAGTAATCAGCTATTAAGAAGGCAACTTTCGATGGAAAAAAAAATTGTAGCAAACAATTGTGTGATGGTTCAAACGGTGGGCCCATATGTCTTGTAAGAACAAGGTTAAAGTTCCAGACAGGTGCAGGTGGTACTCTGGGTGGTGTTATTCTTTTAAGTCCTTCCATAAAAGCTTTGATCACAGGTACTTTAAATAATGTTGAATGTTCTGAAGATATGCAGCTACTGCTGCAAGGTGTAGTCGAATAGATGTGTCGGCCAAACCTGCTCTTTGTAGATGCAAAAGATAAATAATTTTTTGCATTGATGCAACTAGCGGATCAATTGAATTATTATTGCAATATATGACAAATCTTTTCCACTTTGCTGTATAACATGCGCTAGTGGTAGGTCTTCTTGCTTCTTTAAGAATTGTAATAGAGTCTGGTGGTAGGTTTAGGTAACCAAACTATGACTTCAGGAGTCAAATCGCAAGGCTGAGGTCTTTGGGATTTGAATGTCTGATTTCTCCACGGTTCTTTGTGAGAAAAGTTGACGCTATGTGAAGCTTCTGATGTGGAACCACTGACAGTTCCAACAGTGTGGTGAACCATGGTTGACGAGCCCATGTGGGGGCTACTAGAATCCGTGTGGGAGATGTCTGCCTGGGTTTCCGAACTAGAAATGGAAGGAGAGGGAGAGGCGGAAAAGCGTAAGCAAATATCCCTGACCAATTCACCCATAGGGCATTGCCTTTGGATAGAGGGTGTGGGTACCTGGAGGCGAAGCCTGGACATTTTGAGTTCTGTGCTGTGGCAAAGAGGTCCATTTGTGGAAATCCCCATTTTTGAAAGTACAGAAGGAGAACTTGTGGGTAAAGTTCACATTTGTGTATTTGTTCTTTCTTTCTGTTGAGGAGATCGGCAAAAATGTGGTCTGTGCCTGGAAGGTGCTCTGCTAGTAGATGGATTTTGTGATGAATTGCCCAACACCAAATGGTCTGAGAGAGGCGTGACAGTTTTAGAGAGTTTCTCCCCCCCCCCCCCATTTTTGTATATAGTACATAGTTGTCATATCATCCGTCCAGATGAAGACAACTTTCTTTACCAGGAGAGGCAAAAAAGCTTTCAACGCTAGTTGAACTGCTTGCAGGTCTAGGTAGTTGATGTGATAGTTTTGCCGTTTGGAGTTCCAAAGACCCTGAACTGTCAACTGATGTAAGTGTGCCCCCAACCCCATCCTGTGAGCGATGCGTCTGCTGTTAGCACGACTTGTGCAATGGGGTCGATGAACGGCGGCCTTTTTGACAAATTTTGTGTGTTACACCACTGCAGAGAGCGATGAGTGCGGCTGTCTACAAACACTAGATCTGTCAGCTGACCCGGTGATTGATTCCACTGACGTGCTAAGCATTCTTGTAGAGGGCGCATGTTTAGTCTTGCATGAGGCGCTATTGAGATGCATGATGCCATCATCCCTAGTAACTCCATGCATGTTCTGGCTGGTAGATACTGGTTGCTTTGAAACGGTCGTAACAGTGTCTGTAAACTCTGAATCCTGGCTGCATTGTGATATGCTAGAGCCATGCGAGTGTTTAGAACGGCTCCCAGATATGGTTGCGTGTGAATGGGTTGAAGACGGGATTTCTGTGTATTGACTGAATTCCAACTGATGTAGAAGATTTAAGGTCATCTGAGTGTGCTGCACACACTCGAGATGGGAGTTGGCTTTTATGAGCCAATCATTTAAGTATGGGAGGACATGTATTTGTCGTCATCTCAGATGTGCCGCTACTACTGCTAGGCACTTGGTGAACACTCTGGATGCAGCTGTTACTCCAAACAGAAGCACTTTGAACTGATAATGATTTTTCCCTATCACAAATCTGAGGTATTTGCGATGTGCTGGGTGAATGGGTATGAAAGTATGCGTCCTAAGTCTAGCGTTGACAAAGTCGCCTTGTTGCACAAGTGGAAGTACTTGTTGCAGCGTGACCATGTGGAAGCGTTCTGACAATATGCAAGTTTAGCGGTCTGAGATCCAATATTTGTCTTAACGAAGCGTCTTTTTTGGGAATTAGGAAGTATAGTGAATATACTCCTGCTCCTTGTTGTAATGGGACGAGTTCTATAACTCCTTTTGTTAGAAGAGCTTGTACTTCCTGTTTGAGTAGATGTTTGTTTTCTAAAGAAGGTTTGTGAACACGAGGGGGGATGTTGGGAGGGTTGCTTTTGAGTTCCAGGCAGTAACCATGTTGGATAATATCCAACACCCATTTGTCGGTTATTAACTGCCAAATGAGTAGAAACCGATGTAGTCTTCCCCCTACAGGTGATGAATGTTCGGGGGGAGCTGATATCAAGTCACTGTTTGTTATTAGCGGGTGGGGTACGTGACGGTGTACCTCTGCCTTTGAAGTGGTTACCTCTGTAGCCACCTCTATAAAATCCTCTAGAGAAAGGAGACTTTGCCTGCGTTTTATATAAAGATGTGGAGGCCTCTGTGGTATTTTTGGAGCCCCCTTTGTAGAAGGAGCAACAGAAGGAACCTCTATTTGAGGGTGACTGAAGGACACCCATTGATTTCGCCACTTCTGTGTCCTTTTTCAACTTTTCTTGCGACTGGTCAATCGGACGTCCAAAAAGGTGTTCTTTGTCGAATGGTGCATTAAGAATAGTCTGTTGAACCTCTGGTTTGAGACCAGAAATTCGGAGCCATGCATGCCTCCTTAGTAGAATGCTGGTATTGATTCCTCTAGCTGCAATATCTGCAGCATCTAAACCACATCTAATGGATGAATTCTAAATAAGCTTGCCTTCTTGCACTATTTCTTGGCCTTTTTTCTTGTGTTCTTCTGGAAGATATTGTAATACTTCTTCCATCTCATCCCAATGTGCCCTATCATACCTAGCTAACAGCACTTGAGTGTTGGCTATTCTCCAATGATTGGCTGATTCAGCAGCTATTCTTTTTCCAGAGGCATTTATTAACGTGGACTCCTTATCAGGAGGAGGGACTTCTCCTGAGCTTTGTGAATTTGCTCGTTTACATGCGTTTGAAACCACCAAGGACTCCAAAATCAACCGACTCTTAATAAATAGAGGGTCAGTGTAGGAAGCTGGCTCTGTATATACTATACCAAAGTGAGGTATAGTGTGCACAGAGTCCAGTGGAACCCCAAAGGTAAGCAGAGGTAAAGTTAGATAGCACCTCACTCTCTATTTGTGGTAGTGTGGTCGAGCAGTAAGGCAGTTTCAGAGGACAGTGTTAAGCATTTGATGTACACACTCAGTCAGCAAATGAATCCCCACACTCAAAGACTGAACTTCAGACCAATTGTTTTTGTATAAAAATATTCTTTTAGTTATTTTATTTCCTAGAATCAAGCAAGCCTGGTACAGGTAAGTGATAAATACTTTGCAGTAAATATACAGTTGTAATACAGTTTGGATTGTAATTGTATATGCACTTTGTTTTGATTTACAGTACTGTTACTGAGAAATGCAATGCTTTGGAAATACAGTACATATACTTTGAATGGGCTTTTTAGTAAAATGACCAGTACATTTCAGATTACTTTTCTTACACAGTGTAATATACCTGGATACTACACTGGGACATTTCCTGTAAACCGGTAAGTAAAAGCTTGTTTGTTATTTAGTACAGTTGTAAAAGCTTTTCATAGATTTTCCAACTCCACACTTAGAAACTTTTCATAGAAAAACAGTCTCTGTTATCCTATGGAGGAAAATGGTGTTATCGGTTCAAAGGTAAGTACTTTGTTGTGGGAGTTAGTGTTCTGGGGTTAGACTCCGGGGTCCCCCAGGGTCAAGAATGCACTCTCGTTACACCCTCAGCGGCACTAGAACGGCTGGGTGCAGAGTGCTGAAGCCCAATGTTATCCAATTGGGGATAGGGGGCCTCCGGTTGGTGGCTGCTGACTAGCAGGTCACAAGGTTGTGGGAGCAAAGCTCCTGGACTTAAGCTCAGGGCAAATGGGGGTTTAGGCCAGCACAAAAGATGCACCCTCAGCGGCACTGGGGCAGCCGGGTGCAGAGTGCTGTTTTGGCGTCGGAATCCCTGTAGCTTTCAAAGGGGAGTCTCCGGTTTGCAAAAGCAGTGCAGGCTCGGGGACGAAGGTCTTCTGGTTGCGACCACCACTTGGAGAGGTAAGTTGGCATCTTGGGGGTTGGTTAGGAACCGTCGGTTGGGCCACCCAAGGCTGTGGGGCGTCTGGTGCAGGGGTGCCTTTTAGGGTTGGATCTTCTTACCAGCTCCTGGTGGAGTTTGGGGAGACCTTCCGGTTTGAGGCTGCAGGCGTCGGCTGGAGGCTTGAGACAGGTCCAGGGTCACCGGATCTCGGGTCAGGATCGCTGGGGAGACCTCCTCGTGGTGTTGGGCCACTAACTCTGGCAGTGGGCGTCGGGTGCAGAGTGGTGCAGACTCGCTGACTTTTCCGGACCTGGAGTCTGTTGGTGAACAAATCCGGTGTTCACAGGAGACAGTATTTGAGATTCAAGGCAGGCAGGTCCTCCAGGTTTCTCGAGGTTGCTGGCTGCAGGACACAACGGGATTTTGCTGGAACAGGTTCGAGGTGGGGACAGGTCTGTAGGGCTGGGGCCAAGTCAGTGGGTGTCCTCCTTTTCGGCACGGCTGTTTGGTCCTTCTTTTCTTCTTGTTTCTGGTCTGCCTTCTTAGTTCAGGGCTGCCCCCTAAATACTGTATTTAGGGGGCATTTTAGGGGTCACGAGGTCAGTAGCCAATGGGCTACTGACCTTAGGGTGACTACACCCTGGGTGTGCTCACCCCACGTGGGGGAGTGAACACAATCCCTAATCCTGATTGGGGAGTGCCTGCCATCTGCAAGATGGCGGGCACTGAAGAGTGGGCTTCATCTCATCTCCCCCACCCGAGGGGTGGGGTTGGCAGAGGTGGGCACACCTTCTGTGCTGGCTTGTTTTTCATGCCTGTCTTCCCGCCGAAAAGGAGGGGAGACAGGAAGGGGGCCTGCTTCTGACAGCAGGAGAGGCTGGGGGTCGCATTACAAAGGCTGCCAGCCCATTGAAGCTCCCCTGCCACACATGGCTCTTCCTGGCCTGGGGGAGGTGTGAACACCTCCGACCCAGGAAAGGCTTTGTTACTGGGCTCAGGGAGTGAAGTCTCCCACCCTAGGGGTTCAGAAACATGTCTCGTGGTGGCAGGCTGGTGTGTACCAGTCAGGGAACCCACCAGAGGCTGGTCGTTTTTCAGGGGGCACCTCGAAGATGCCCTCTGAGTGCATTCGTCATTAAATCCCACACTGGCATCAGTCTGGGTTTAATGTGCTGAGAAGTTTGATACCAAACTTCACAGTTTTCAGTGCAGCCATTATGGTGCTGTGGAGTTCGTAATGACAAGCTCCCAGCACCATATACTCTTAATGGCAGCACTGCACTTACAATGTCTAAGAATGGACTTAGACACTGTAGGGGTACAGGGCGCATGCACCTGTACCCTCACCACTGATATAGGGCACCCAGCTAGAGGGGTGACTGATCTATGCCAGGGCAGTGGGTTGTAGGCATGGCACTCAGGAATGTGTGCCATGTCGACTCTTCACTTTGTTCTGCACCAAAACACGCAGCCTGCAAAGGCAGTGTGTGTGTGTCAGGGTACAGGACCTCTAAGGGTGGCACAATAAGTGCTGCAGCCCTTAGAGGTCTTCCCTGGTTACAGTGCCCTGGGTACCTGTGGTACCATTTACCAGGGGCTGACCTGTGGCTAGAGATGCCAATTGGGTACAGTTTAGGGGAACCTGATTGGCAGGGACCCAGGGCACATCAAGTGAAAGTGCATCAGAAACCCAGCTTCTCACAAGGAGCTTTGTATTTTTTATCTACTCTAGGTGTGAGGATAAGTGACCTAACCGGATCCTTAAAAATTTCGTCTGCATGCCTCATCATGCCCTTTAACATGGGCAACGACTGAGATGTTCTGTGTGTATTTCCTAAAGTTTCAAAAGCAAATCTTCTAGGCCTTCTTTATGTAAAGTGACCCCATGATAAGTGGCTGCTCTAGCAATTAACTCTTGTTATGTGTTAATATCATCAGGAGGGGAAGGTTTGGCTGGATCGGGATTGGTGTCTCCTGGTGGATCTATGTTATAGCCATCCCATGGGTCAGGTAGCCGATAGTCATTGTCCTCATTATCAGCTATATCTGGATGTTATAGTCATCCCACGGGTCCGGCATCTGATCATCATCGTCCTCATTATCAGCCATATCTGGATCCATGTTATAGTCATCCCACGGGTCGGGTATCTGATAATCATCGTCCTCATTATCAGCTATATCTGGATGTTATAGTCATCCCACGGGTCGGGTATCTGATCGTCATTGTCCTCATTATCAGCTATATCTGGAGGTTATAGTCATCCCACGGGTCAGGTAGCTGATAGTCATTGTCCTCATCAGCTATATCTGGAGGTTATAGTTATCCCACGGGTCCGGCATCTGATAATCATCGTCCTCATTATCGGCTATATCTGGATGTTATAGTCATCCCACGGGTCGGGTATCTGATCATCATCGTCTTGATTATCAGCTATATCTAGGTCTGGAGATCCTGGAGGTGTAATATGTAACGGGTCTGAAGCTGGTATGACAGGTACGGGTGAAGTGGTTGGAGGAATGTTAATAGGACTAGTCCATGTCCTTTTTCTTCTTCAGAGGTATTCTATACTCGGTCTATCTTCCTTTTTGGAGGTGGTATCACTGGTGTAGTGGTAATGTGTCCAGTTTCATGGTTAATGTGGATTATCTTCTGTTTGGGATCCAGCTTGTGCTGCATTTTCTCCAGAACCGGCTCCGGTGGCTTCAAAGGAGCCTCTGTCTTTCGGCGCAGAAATTTTCGGTGCTGAACTGAATTGTTCTTTTCTATCTATCAATGCCGAATGTTTCGGCATGAAGGGGGTATCACCTCGGTTCGAGCCCGAACCGGAAGGCTTGACTTTGTGCCTAGCCAGAAGGCAGGCGTTGGAATCAGAGTCGCGGTGCCTACCATGGCCTGATGGCAGTGATGGCCCAGAAGCCTTTGGCTTGATTGGAGTGGGTTTCGTGGGCAAAGGGGCTTTGTTACTGACGGCACCATGTCCAGATGGAACGTCGTGGGACTTGAGTTCGATGTCCAACTCCGAATCAGAGTCCTGAACAGAAAAGGTCCCTTCCGCTGCAGAAGCCTCGATCTCTTCTTGTTCGGCCTCTCGCTGAAGATATCAGGAGTTTCTTGAACAGACTGTCGCTACATGTCTCTGCGTTGAGCGCAACGGTTTGAGAGTCTTTCCAACTGAAAGACCTACACGCGTCGCAGTCTTCCTCTTTATGCTCCGTGGAGAGACAAAGGTTACAGACCTTACTAAGTTCGGTGCACAGGTATTTGGAATGGCACCTAGGACACAATTGGAATGGCGTCCATTCCATCGGCGGAAGACTGGATGCGGGTTCTTAGAGTGGAAGCCGGAGAAGATCTAGGCCCGAAGGCCGCGCAGTGAGTTTTTTTTTTTTTAATAGCCAAGTTTTCTGAAGCTCTTCGACACGCAGAAGATTGTAACACGATCAAAAACAATACCGATGAGGGTAGAGTGAAGTGCGAACCAAAGGGGTTCCGATTGACTGTTTCGAATCGGAGCGCCGCAATACTTGTCCGAACCCGATAGCGAAAAAAAATCTGACAATTGAGTCGATGCCCATGGGCACTATCACCGAACAGAGGAGTCACCTTACCTCATGACTGGAAAAGACTTTGAAGAAAAACAACTTGCAAACATCCTGACCCAACACTAGATGGCAGGAGTATGCAAAGCATGTGTATCTACAGCCCACAAGCCTCGAACAGATCTTCTCTCATTCTACGGGACACGGACCAGATAAAGAGATATTCAGTAGGTGTGCCTTCCAAAAATTGGTTGTCTTGTGTCTCAGAGAAGACCAGGTTGGTGTTGCATGCAAAGCTCTACTCCAGTTCATGACATTGTTCTTCAAAGCTTCATACCACATGGCTGGTACAGTGCACAGTGAGGTGGATCTGCATACATCTGCATCTCGCACAGCTGGTATAGTTCATAAGGAGGTGGCTCTGCACACAGCATCCTGCATGGGTGGTACAGTTCACTAGGAGCGAGGTCCGCACAGATCGGCATCTCACATGGGTGGTACAGTTCACTAGGAGTGGGCTAGGCACAGATCGGCATCCCGCATGGGTGGTACAGTTCACTAGGAGCCGGGTCCGCACAGATCGGCAGCTCACATGGGTGGTACAGTTCACAAGGAGGTAGCTCTGCACACAGCATCTCGCATGGGTGGTACAGTTCACTAGGAGCGGGGTCCGCATAGATCGGCATCCCGCATGGGTGGTACAGTTCACTAGGAGCGGGGTCCGCACACATCAGTGTCCTGCATGGGTGGTACAGTTCACTAGGCGCGGATTCCGTACAGATCGGCATCTCACATGGATGCTACAGTTCACAAGGAGGTAGCTCTACACAGCATCCTGCATAGGTGGTTCAGTTCACTAGGAGCGGGGTCAGCACAGATCGGCAGCTCACATGGATGGTACAGTTCACTAGGGGTGGGCTAAGCACAGCTCGGCGTCCCGCATGGGTGGTACAGTTCACTAGGAGCGGGGTCCGTACTGATCGGCATCTCGCATGGGTGGTACAGTTCACTAGGAGCGGGGTCGGCACAGATCGGCGTCCCGCATGGGTCGTACAGTTCACTAGGAGCGGGATCCGCACAGATCGGTATATCACACAGCTGGTAAAGCACCAGATTTTCTGCTCGTGTGCAGAAGAAGCTGTTTTTGTGACAGCTATGTTTTCTTTAAAGCTATTATTTCCTGCACAGAGGGCCATCATACAGCTCACCACGGCATAGACCTCTCCCCCAGCTTGATGAATACGGACATTCATTCCAAATCCAAAAGGACATTGAATGTGGAGTCCAGTTTGGGAATAGTTGCAAGCACAAGAGGGTGCAGACTGTCGATCGCCGATGCGCATCTAGTAGTCTGCAGAGAAGTCTGTTCACACTCTGCTAGATGAGATGCTGAGAAACCAGACACCACAGTTGGCAAGAAGCTGCTGGAGCAGTAATGAAGGATGACAAGTCAGTATTGGGGCATTAGTGAAGATGGGCAAGAGGACAGGAGTGCAGTGCATATGGTTGTGCGGTAGAAAGGTCAATGAGTGAGTACAGGAGTGGAGTGCATATGGTGGTGCTGTAGAAAGGTCAATGAGTGAGGACAGGAGTGCAGTGCATATGGTTGTGTGGTAGAAAGGTCAGCAAGAGTACAGGAGTGCAGTGTGTATGGTGGTGCAGTAGAAAGGGCAGCAAGAGAGTAGAGGAGTGCAGTGCATATGGTGGCGCAGTAGAAAGGTCAGCGTGTGTACAGGAGTGCAGTGCGTATGGTGGTGCAGTAGAAAGGTCAGTGAGTGAGTGAGGTGTGTATGGTGGTGCAGTAGAAAGGTCAGTGAGTGAGTACAGAAGTGCAGTGCGTATGGTGGTGCAGTAGAAGGGTCAGCAAGTGAGTACAGGAGTGCAGTGCATATGGTAGTGCGGTAGAAAGGTCAGTGAGTGAGTGCGTATGGTGGTGCAGTAGAAAGGTCAGCAAGGGAGTACAGGAGTGCAGTGCATATGGTGGCGCAGTAGAAAGGTCAGCAAGTGAGTACAGGAGTGCAGTGCGTATGGTGGTGCAGCAGAGAGGTCAGCGAGCGAGTACAGGAGTGCAGTGCATATGGTGGCACAGTAGAAAGGTCAGCGTGTGACAGGAGTGCAGTGTGTATGGTCGTGCAGTAGAAGGGTCAGCAAGTGAGTACAGGAGTGCAGTGCATATGGTAGTGCGGTAGAAAGGTCAGTGAGTGAGTGCGTATGGTGGTGCAGTAGAAAGGGCAGCAAGTGAGTACAGGAGTGCAGTGCATATGGTGGTGCAGTAGAAAGGTCACAGCGTTTGTACAGGAGTGCAGTGTGTATGGTGGTGCAGTAGAAAGGTCAGCGAGTGAGTACAGGAGTGGAGTGCATATGGTGGTGTGGTAGAAAGGTCAGCAAGTGAGTACAGGAGTGCAGTGCGTATGGTGGCGCAGTAGAAAGGTCAATGAGGGAGTACAGGAGTGGAGTGCATATGGTGGTGCGGTAGAAAGGTCAGCAAGGGAGTACAGGAGTGCAGTGCATATGGTAGCGCAGTAGAAAGGTCAGCAAGTGAGTACAGGAGTGCAGTGCGTATGGTGGTGCAGCAGAGAGGTCAGCGAGCGAGTACAGGAGTGCAGTGCATATGGTGGCACAGTAGAAAGGTCAGCGTGTGACAGGAGTGCAGTGCATATGGTGGCGCAGTAGAAAGGGAAGGGGATCGTTTAGTGAAGGGAAACCCTAGCAAGGAGACCAGCGGGGCATTAGTGAAGATGGGCAAGTGAGTACAGGAGTGCAGTGCATATGGTGGTGCAGTAGAAAGGTCACAGCGTTTGTACAGGAGTGCAGTGTGTATGGTGGTGCAGTAGAAAGGTCAGCGAGTGAGTACAGGAGTGGAGTGCATATGGTGGTGTGGTAGAAAGGTCAGCAAGTGAGTACAGGAGTGCAGTGCGTATGGTGGCGCAGTAGAAAGGTCAATGAGGGAGTACAGGAGTGGAGTGCATATGGTGGTGCGGTAGAAAGGTCAGCAAGTGAGTACAGGAGTGCAGTGCATATGGTGGCGCAGTAGAAAGGTCAGCGTGTGTACAGGAGTGCAGTGCGTATGTCGGTGCAGTAGAAAGGTCAGCGAGTGAGTGCAGTGTGTATGGTCGTGCAGTAGAAAGGTCAGTGAGTGAGTACAGGAGTGCAGTGCGTATGGTGGTGCAGTAGAAGGGTCAGCAAGTGAGTACAGGAGTGCAGTGCATATGGTAGTGCGGTAGAAAGGTCAGTGAGTGCGTATGGTGGTGCAGTAGAAAGGGCAGCAAGTGAGTACAGGAGTGCAGTGCATATGGTGGTGCAGTAGAAAGGTCACAGCGTTTGTACAGGAGTGCAGTATGTATGGTGGTGCAGTAGAAAGGTCAGCGAGTGAGTGCAGTGCATATGGTGGTTTGGTAGAAAGGTCAGCAAGTGAGTACAGGAGTGCAGTGCGTATGGTGGCGCAGTAGAAAGGTCAATGAGGGAGTACAGGAGTGGAGTGCATATGGTGGTGCGGTAGAAAGGTCAGCAAGGGAGTACAGGAGTGCAGTGCATATGGTGGCGCAATAGAAAGGTCAGCGAGCGAGTACAGGAGTGCAGTGCATATGGTGGCACAGTAGAAAGGTCAGCGTGTGACAGGAGTGCAGTGCATATGGTGGCGCAGTAGAAAGGGAAGGGGATCGTTTAGTGAAGGGAAGCCCTAGCAAGGAGACCAGCGGCAGGGCAATGGAGTGGTCATGGTGAGCTATTTTCAGGATAACATATCAGAAAGCTCACAATGCATTACATCGAAGAGATCCTAGATTAATGCTAGAAAACAAACCAATGGCAACCAGTTTAAAAGGGTTTTTGTCACAAGATATGCCCATCTACCAAAACAAACATCACGATTTCTGGGGTGCAATGTTGCTAAGCTCACGTCTGAGGTACCATGACTGCTCCATTTCTTGCTGGTGCTAGTACCTTGTGCACAGAATTAAGACCAGAAGTGCACCGGGACACCCAATGTTAATCCCCTGCAACAAACTCCAGCCAACTAAGATCTTGTCATTGGGGACATTTTAGTGGTAATAACTGCCTCCAGCAACAGTCCGCAGTCACGTTTGAACCTCAGAGAAAGACTTTGTGACTGAGGCCCCAAGGGTTCCTCTAAGGCCTCACAGTCCGACAGGTAAAGAAGAGTAGAAAAAGCTTATGAGAAACAGAGGGGTAAGGAAGAGACGAATGAGTATATGCAATCACCTTCAATCTGCACACGATTAGCAGCTTTGCTTAAAAATGCCACTATTTCCCGCCCATGATCACAATGACTCGTCCGAGTCCTGCCTCCTCCAGGATACACACAAGTAACAGCTTGAGTGTTTAGTCTCATGGCACAAGAGGACATGCCTCATTCTTTAGAGAAGGCACTGGAACACTATCCACGAGACAAGCAAAGAACTGAACGTTAACTCCCAAGTACTCTAGTCAAACAATGGGATTGGGATTCCCCTTAACCAAGAGATTAGCAGCTAGCAAATGCAAACAAGAGGTCCCAGCAAGCATTGCCCCACAATGACGACATACAGACCAACCTGTGCGGATGGCTGGAATCAAACAAACGACTGTTTAACTTACCCAAGCGTTCTTCCACTTGTAGGGACGTTGCTTAGTGCCGCGTCCTGGCGTGGCGCTTCATTGGGAACAGTGAGCGGTACAGTGCGCGGAGACGTACTGCTTTACACGCTGCTGGGGTAGTAAAGCAAAAACAACTAATCAGTAAAAAGCTAAAGACAAAATCTTGCAGATCAAAAACAATGCACAAAACACAGAGAACCTCTCGAGCCCCAAGAAAGGCAGTGTACTGTTTAGACAAGGGGCCGTTCTATGGATCCAAGAAGCCAGTAGGGTAAGAGTTTAAGTGTCCGGTGTTACTGCCCTGGGAGGGATTGAGGGGGTGTATGAAGCTGGCTCTGTATATACTATACCAAAATGAGGTATAGTGTGCACAGAGTCCAGTGGAACCCCAAAGGTAGGCAGAGGTAAAGTTAGATAGCACCTCACTCTCTATTTGTGGTAGTGTGGTCGAGCAGTAAGGCAGTATCAGAGGACAGTGTTAAGCATTTGATGTACACACTCAGTCAGCAAATGAATTCACACACTCGAAGACTGAACTCAGACCAATTTGTTTGTATCAAAAATATTTAGTTATTTTATTTCTAAAACCAAGCCAGACCTGGTGCAGGTAAGTGAAATAACACTTTGCAAAATCTTATGCAGTGATTTACAGTTGAATGCAGGCTCACATTTCAGTTGGTTGAATTACAGTTAAGTCAACAGTTTAAAATTACTTTACATATTACTGTGCACGTTACTTTAAGTTACTTTTGCTAATCAGTGCGATAGGCCTAGATATCACACTGATACATTTCCTAGACAAAAGGTAAGAAATTAATTTTTAGTACAACTGCAGTTTTTCAATGTTTCATACAAACCAACTCCACACTTAGAAGAATTTAAGGAAAAGCAGTAAATGAATCCTATGGAAGGAAATGAAGTTAACGGTTTGCGGGTAACTACTTATTTGTGGGAGTTGGCATCCTGGGGTTAGAACCGGGGTTCCCCAAGGGTCAGGAATGCACTCTCAAAGCACCCTCAGCAGCACTAGGGGGGCCAGGTGCAGAGTGCGGAGGCCCAATGTTATCCAATGGGGGATAGGGGGCATCCAGTTGGTGGCTGCTCACGAGCAGGCCACACGGAAGTGGGAGCAAAGCTCCTGGGGTTTAGCTCAGGGCAAAGGGGGATCCGAGTTAGCATCCAAAGTACACCCGCAGCGGCGCACGGGCCGATGGGTGCAGGGTGCTGTTTTGGCGTCGGGTGCCCTGTTTTCAATGGGGATTCTCCAGTTGCAACAAAGACTGCAGGCTCGGGGAGGAAGATCTTCTGGAGGTGACCACCGGTTAGAGAGGTAAGTTTGGATGCCTGGGGATGCTGGGACACCGTCGGTTGGGCTACCCAAGGCCATGGGACATCAGGTGCAGGAGTGTCTTTAGGTGTCGGGATTTCATACCAGCTCCAGTCGCAGTCAGGGGGATACTCCAGAAAGGGTCTGCAGGCGTCGTTTAGAGAATAGAGGCAGGTCAGATCACCAGATCTTAGGTCAAAAATCGCCGGGGAGACCTCCTCGTAGTGTTGGGTCACTCGAACTCCGGCCGTGGGTGTCGGGTGCAGACTCGTAGATTTGGTCGGAGCTGGTAAGAAAACCCGTGGGTGAGAAAATCAGGTGCTCACGGGAGACAGTCTTGGTTTTGGAAGGCAGGGCAGGTCCTTTGGGTTCTTGAGGGCTGCTGGCTGCAGGACATACTGGGATTTCGCTGGAGCAGCTTTGAGGTGCGGACAGACCGGTAGGGCTGGGGCCAAGACAGTGGGTGTCCTCGTCTTCAGAGTTCAGCACGGCTCCTTTGGTTCTTTTTCTCTTCTTCTGGTCAGTTCTTGTCTTCTTGGTTCAGGGCTGCCCCCTAAATACTGTATTTAGAGGGCATTTTAGAGGTCTCAAAGTCAGCAGCCAATGGGCTGCCCATAGGGTGACTAAACCCTTGGTCTGCTCACCCCAGGTGGGGGCGTGGGCGCAATCCATATTCCTGAATGGAGAGTGCCTGCCATCTGCAAGATGGTGGGCACCAAAGAGTGGGCTTCACCTCGCCTCCCCCACCTGAGGGGGTGGAGTTGGCAGAGGTGGGCACGCCTTCTGGGCTGGCTAATTTCTGCCCACTGTCTTACCGTCGAAAAGGAGGGGAGACAGGAAGGGGGCCTGCTCCTGATTTCAGGAGAGGCTGTGTGTCGCATTTCAAAGGCTGCCATGCCTATGAAGCTTACCTGCCACAGATGGCTCTTCCTGGCCTGGGGGAGGTGTGAACACCTCCGCCCAGGAAAGGCTTTGTTTCTGGGCTCAGGGAGCAAAGGCTCCCACCCTAGGGGTCCAGAAATATGTCTTGTGGTGGCAGGCTGGTGTGTACCAGTCAGGGAACCCACCAGAGGCCGGTTGACTTTCAGGGGGCATCTCTAAGATGCTTTGTAGGAAAGTGGGTTTCTGTTGTAGTAACCCCCCCACCTTTTGCCAGACTACTGATGCACTTTGACTTGATGTGCCCTGGGTCCCTGCCAATCAGGTTCCCAGGGCCTGTGTTCTTTCCCCAAACCTAACCCAATTGGCATCTCTGGCCACAGCTCAGCCCCTGGTAAATGGTACCACAGGTACCCAGGGCACTGTGACCAGAGAAGGCCTCTAAGGGCTGCAGCACTTATTGTGCCACCCTTCGAGGCCCTGTACCCTGACACACACACTGCCTTTGCAGGCTGCGTATCTTGGTGCAGAACAAAGTGAAGAGTCGACATGGCACACATCCCTGTGTGCCATGCCTACAACACACTGCCCTGGCATAGATCAGTCACCCCTCTAGCTGGGTACCCTATACCAGCGGTGAGGGTACAGGTGCACAAGCCCTGTACCCCTACAGTGCCCAAGTCCATTCCTGGGCATTGTAAGTGCAGTGCTGCCATTAGGAGTATATGGTGCTGGGAGTTTGTCATTACGAACTCCACAGCACCATAATGGCTACACTGAAAACTGAGAAGTTTGGTATCAAACTTCTCAGCACATTAAACCGTGTGGGATTTAATGAAAAATGCACACAGAGGGCATCTTAGAGATGCCCCCTGAAAAACGACCAGCCTCTGGTGGGTTCCCCTCTACTGGTACACACCAGCCTGCCACCACGAGACATGTTTCTGGACCCCTAGGGTGGGAGCCCAGAAACAAAGCCTTTCCTGGGCGGAGGAGTTCAAACCTCCCCCAGGCCAGGAAGAGCAATCTGTGGCAGGGGAGCTTCAAAGGCCTCGCAGCCTTTGTAATGCGACCCCCAGCCTCTCCTGCTAGCAGGCGCGGGCCCCCTTCCCGTCTCCCCTCCTTTTCGGCGGGGAAAAACTAGCCAGCCCAGAAGGTGTGCCCACCTCTGCCAACTCCACCCCTCAGGTGGGGGAGGCGAGGTGAAGCCCTCTCTTTAGTGCTCGCCATCTTGCCGATGTCAGGCACTCCCAAATCAGGATTAGGGATTGTGCTCACTCCCCCACATGGGGTGAGCACACCAAGGGTGTAGTCACCCTAAGGTCAGTAGCCCATTCGCTACCGACCTCAAGACCCCTAAAACGCCCCCTAAATACAGTATTTAGGGGGCAGCCCTGAACCAAGAAAGCAGATTCCCGCAACCTAAGTAAAAGGATGAAAGACGACGCCCAGCAGAGGAGACTGCAGAGAACAACTGACTTGGCCCCAGCCCTACCGGCCGGTCTGCAGTTTCCGGAGATCATGCGCCAAAAATCGTCTTGTCCTGCAGCCAGTGACCGCCAGAACCCCGGGGAGTACTGACTGCCTTCAACAAAGACCGGATAACCTGTGAACAGCAGCTCTGTTCAGAAGAAACACCAAAGAAAGAATCCAAGCCTGCTGAGGAAAAAGAAACCAGACGCCTGGAACTACCACTGCACCCGTCGCCTACAGCCCGAGTGGCCCACCGGTCCCAGCGAGGCCCCCCAGCGCTCCAGGGTCCGAGTCCACCGTGGGTTGACCCCTCCAGGACTCCCAGACGTCGCCTGCAGCCTCTGCACGGAGACTCCCCTCCCCCCCCCCCCCAACCGCCAGTGGCCCGGTAAGGTGAAATCTGACCTCAAGACACCCCTGCATCCAGCCGCCCTGCGCTCTGGAGAAAAGAGCCAGAGGTGCACCTACGTCCCCGAGCCCTCCAACTTACCTGCCCAGCTGTTGGTTCCTACCGGAAGTCTTCCTGGACCGAGCCTGCAGCTAAAAACCAAAACCGAAAATCCCCATTGAAAACAGGGCACCCAACGCCAAAACAGCAGCCTGCACCCAGCCGCCCCTGCGGGTGCACTTTGTGTGCTAAACCGGATCCCCCTTTGCCCTGAGCCTAACACCAGGAGCTTGGCTCCCACATCCTTGAGGCCTGCTCGCCAGCAGCCACCAACCGGAAGCCCCCTATCCCTCATTGGATAACATTGGGCCTCAGCACTCTGCACCCGGCTGCCCTAGTGCCGCTGAGGGTGTAACGAGAGTGCATCCTTGACCCTGGGGAAACCCTTGCTCTAACCCCAGAAGCTCAACTCCAAAGACTGATTACTTACCAGGTAACCGTTAACTTAATTTCTCTCCATAGGAACCTATTGACTGTTTTTCTCTGAAAAATGTTTAAAGTGTGAAGTTGATTTGTATGGAAACCTGAAAAATAACAATTGTGCAAAACTGATTTTACTTACCTTTTCTCTAGGAAATGTCCTAGTGTGATATCTAGGCATATATCACTGAGTAGAAAAAGTAATCTAAAAAGTAATCTCAAAAGTAACGTAAAAGTAACTTACCTGTAATTTTCATTGCAAAGTCGATACAAAGTATATGTACAGCATTTCACAGTATTGCATTACCAGTAATTCAAACTGTAACCATTTCAAAGTACATTTACAACTGCATTTCAAACTGTATATTTACTGCAAAGTATTTATCACTTACCTGTGCCAGGCTTGCTTGGTTCTAGAAAATAAAATAACTAAAAGAATATTTTTATACAAAAACAATTGGTCTGAAGTTCAGTCTTTGAGTGTGTGAATTCATTTGCTGACTGAGTGTGTACAACAAATGCTTAACCCTGTCCTCTGATACTGCCTTACTGCTCGACCAAGCTACCACAAATAGAGAGTAAGGGTCTATCTTACTTTACTTCTGGCTACCTTTGGGGCTCCACTGGACTCTGTGCACACTGTACCTCACTTTGGTATAGTATATACAGAGCCAGCTTCCTACATGCTTTGAGTGGATTTTTCATTAAATCCCACACTGGCATCAGTGTGGGTTTAATGTGCTGAGAGGCTTGATACCAAACTTCTCAGTTTTCAGTGTAGCCATTATGGTGCTGTGGAGTTCGTAATGACAAACTCCCAGCACCATATACTCTTGATGGCAGCACTGCACTTACAATGTCTAAGAATTGGTCTAGACACTGTAGGGGTACAGGGCTCATGCACCTGTACCCTCACCACTGGCATAGGGCAGCCAGCTAGAGGGGTGGCTGACCTGTGCCAGGGCAGTGGGTTGTAGGAATGGCACACAGGGATGTGTGCCATGTGGACTCTTCACTTTGTTCTGCACCAAAACACGCAGCCTGCAAAGGCAGTGTATGTGTGTGTAAAGGTACAGGGCCTCAAAGGGTGGCACAATAAGAGCTTCAGCCCTTAGAGGCCTTGCCCTTGGTACCCATTACAAGGGACTTGCATGTGGCCAAAGAGGTGCCAATTGGGGGTACAAGGTACAGTTTTGGGGAAAGAACACAGGCCCTGGGAACCCGATTGGCAGGGACCCAGGGCACATCAAGTCAAAGTGCATCGGTAGTCTGGCAAAAAGTGGGGGGGGGGAGTTACAGAAACCCAGCTTTCTACGGGGGATTTTACCTCGCATCCTCCAGATTGCACTATGCAATGACCAGCTGGCTCTGTGTATGGTATTACCACTAGGTGGTTATACCGTGCACAGAGTCCAGGGATTCCCCAAACGTGTACGTGGCTCAATGTAAAACCCAAAGCGCTTTAGGACAAACACTGAGGAAAGTAAGACATTTATTGCACAACAGTGATCAATAATGGACGCACGACTCAAGAAGATCCAGACCAATTGTAGAAAAATATACTTTGTATTTTATTTTAAGACAAAGAGCTTCGCAATAAAGTAAGTACGTATTTAATTAAAAATACTTTTCACTTTGAAAAATCGAAACTTTTCTGCACAGTCCAATGTTATCCTAAGTGGAAAAACAATATCGTGGTTCAACAGGTAAGTAATGCACTTAAAATTCCAGTCTTCGGGAACAAAAGTCGGCAAGGGTCAGGGGATTACCAAAACTGCACCACCAGCAGCACAAGGGCAGCTGGGTGCAGAGGTCAAAATCGGGGTTCAGCCCAATGCTTTCTAACGGAGACAGGGGGTACCTGGAGCCACACTGTTTGCAGAAAAGTAGATCGGTTGCATGGGCCAAGCTTTGGGGGTTAAGTCAAGCACAGGAGGGGCCACAAAGCAGCATGAAACATACACCACCAGCGGCACAGGGGCAGCCGGGTGCAATTTCGACATCGGGCACCCAATGCTTTTCAACGGGGATTCTTCTTTTGGCAAACAGGCTGCCGGCGTGGCACCGGAGGTTGTAGGAGCGAGACCAACGACAGCAGAGGTAAGCAGAGATGTAGTGGGTTGTAGCGGAACCATCTGTTCAGCTCAAAATAGGCCCAGTGGCTTAGGGTGTAGAGGTCCATTTCGACGTCAGTCTTCTTACCGGAGCCGGTCGCCGTGGCTTGGGGGCGGATGGCTCTGGATTCACCACTGCAGGCACCGCTGTGCAGATCAGAAGAGGTCAGCCAATGCTGGACACGAGGTCAGGATCGCTGAGGAGACTTTACTACACAGGTGAGCCACTCCGAATCGGGCCGTGGGTGCAGAGTGTGCAGGGATCGTGGAACCAGATAGATCTGGAGTGGTTTTCCTCTGGACAGGATCGCTGTCCACGAGAGATCGGGGTCTTTCTCCAAGGCAGCAGTTCTCCCAGGGTTTTCAGGGGGTCGCTGGCTACAAGACAGGTCGCAGGTTCACAGAAGCTGGAGACAGGCCGGTAGGGCTGGGCCAAGGCAGTCGTCGTCTTCAGTCTTCTACTAAGACCTAAGAAGAAAAAAAGACGACCTTGCAGAGATCTAGTTCCTAGGTCTGGGGGGAGCGTCCTCAATACTAGATGTAGGGGCATTTTAGGAGAGTAGCAGGTAGGGCCAATGGGCACCTTACCTATGGAGACTACACCCTCTATTATGTCACCCTCCTGTGGGATGGGGCATAAACCTAGCCCCGATTGGAGGGGTCTCCCCATCCTCAAGATGATGGACTGAAAGATGCGCATCACCTCCCCTAACCCAGCTTAGGGGTGAGTTGGTAGAGATGGGCACACCTCCTAATCGCCCGAGTTTTCCTGCCGGTTTTCCCCCCCAAAGCGGGGCTGTAAACCAGAGGCTGCCACCTGCTGCTAGCCTTTGAAGCTTCCCCCTTGGAGCACTGGCGCATCCTGTGGGGGAGGCGCAACACCTATGCCCAAGATGTGCTTGGTTTCTGGTCCCGGAGAGCCGGGGCGCTCTACCCATGGGTCCAGAAATAACGTCTGGTGGTGGCTGCCTCCAGCCGGTCAGAGACCACACCAGGGTTGGTAGGTTTTCAAGGGGAGCCTCTGAAGTGCCCTCTGGGTACATGGTACAATAAAATCAAACACTGGCATCAGTGTGGATTTATTGAGAGGGGGAGTTTGGTACCAAACACTCCTGTGTTTAATAATGCCATCATGATGCTGTGGAACTCTAGTTGCCAGGTTTCTAGACCATGTACTCTCGGTGATTTCCCTGGCACTTACAATATTAAGGAATGGACCCCAATATTGTAGGTGCAGATCTGCTCCTGCAGATATGCCCTCACCTGTGGGATAGTGCACACAGCCTTAGGGCTGCGAAGCACACTAGGGGTGACTTATCTATACCTCCAGGAAGGGTGCCACGTCAATTTTGACGTTTTCTTCCTCACAGGGGCAAGCAAGCTGCAAGGGCAGTGGCACGGTCCCAGTGAGGAGAGTTGTCAGGGGACCCTCTTCAGCTCCTAGGCCCTAGGGACCAAGGGTACCACTTACTAGGGACTTACAGGGGGTAAAAGTACCAATTGGGGACATGTCTGTTTTTTAGGGAAGAAGTACTGACACATGGGACCTAGATGGCAGGGACCCTGTGCACTAAAATCGAAACCACATCAAAATCCGGCAAAACGTGGGGGCTAACCATTCAAAAAGAGCCACTTTCCCACATGACCACCCCCACGACTCCCCCACACCCTCCCTCCCTCCCACACGAAAGCAGATGAAACTAACCTTCCCCTGGAGAGTCTACATGTTGGCATGGGCAGTCCCAGGTCTGTGTTCCACTGTTAAGTCCATTCCCTGTAGGGATCTGGACCACATTAGCAGTTTGGAATTCTTACCTTTCATCTGTTGTAACCACATGAAAGGCCTGTGGTCCATCTGAACTAGGAAGTGAGTGCCAAACAGGTATGGCCTCAACTCCTTCAGGGCCCAGACCACAGCAAAGGCCTCCCTCTCTATGGCACTCCAACGGTGTTCTCTAGGGAGTAGTCTTCTGCTTATAAAAGCAACAGGTTGGTGATGTCCCTCTTCGTTTGTTTGGGCTAGGACTGCACCTATCCCATGCTTAGAGGCATCTGTCTTCACAATGAACTGCTTGGAATAGTCTGGAGCATTTAGGACTAGGGGAGAGTACATTGCTTCCTCAAGAGTGTCAAACCCTTTTGACAGCCCACGGTCTAGTTTACTTTCTTTGGCATCCTTTTGGCGGTACGTCTGTGAGGGGTCACTATGGACCCCTTATCCTTCACAAACCTCCCATAGTTCCCACTCAAGCCAGGGAATGCTCCGACTTGGATCTGGGTTGTTGGAGCGGCTGAACTTGGTCTTTACCTACCAGGTGACCCAAGTACACAACCTTTCCCTGCCCTGACACTTGCTTACCTTGATAGTGAGGTCTGTACTTCTCAGAGCCTCAAGGACCTTGTCAAGGTGGATCAGGAGATCCTGCCAGGTGCGGTTGTAGACAGTAATATCAAGATAAGCTGCACTAAAAGATTCCGGCCCAGCTAGTTCCTCGTTTACCAACAGTAGGAAGGTGGTAGGGGCATCATTTAATTCAAAGGGCGTCACAGTAAACAGGAAGTGGCCATTTGGGGTAGCGAATGCGGATTTTTCTTTTGCTCAATGGGTCAGACCTATATGCAAGGACCCAGACATGAGATCAAAGGTACTGAGATATTTGGCTGCCCCTAATCTGTCAATCAGCTCATCTGCTCTAGGGATTGGGTGTGCATCGGTTTTTGTCACAGCATTGAGGCCCCTATAGTCCACACAAAACCTCATTTATTTTTTCTCACCCTTGTAGTGAGGTTTGGGGACTAAGACAACTGGGGCTCGGAGGGTTCGATGACACCTGACTCCAGCATTTTACTTACTTCAGCTTGGACGCTCCCTCTGATATTATCAGACTGCCTGAAAACTTTGTTTTTGACAGGTAGGCTGTCAGCAGTGTCCACATCATGCGTACGCCAGCTAATCTAACCAGGGGTCAGAGAGAAGAGCTCAGCATCCTGACTTAGAACTAGCCTGCAGTCACCTTGCTGTTGGTCAGTGACGGCGTCCAAAATGACCACGCCATCAAGAGACCCATCTTGGGGATTGCTGGAGAGGAGATCAGGGAGAGGTTCACTCGGTTCCCTGTCCCTTGAATGTGGTCATGCTAGTTCTGTCATAATAGGGCTTTAGGTGGTTGACATGTATCACCCTTTTGGGGTGTTGGCAACTGCCAAGGTGACCAGATAGGTGACCTCCCCTTTTCTTTCAAGGACAGGGTAGGGCCCACTCCACTTCTCTTTGAGGGCCCTAGGGGTCATGGGCTCGAATACCCATGCCTTCTGCCCTGGTTTCAATTCTATCAAAGCAGCCTTCTGGACATACCACTGCTTCTGGAGCTCTTGGCTGGCCTGAAGGTTTTGGCTTGCTTTTTCCATGTACTCAGCCACCCTGGAGGGAAGGCCAAGCACACTAGGTTTTGTTTTGGTTCTTTGAGAGGCTTCTCCCATACTTCTCTTACAAGACTCAAAGGACCTCTAACATGGTGCTCAAACAAAACTTCAAAGGGTGAAACCCCCACTCCCTTCTGTGGCACTTCCCTGTAGGCAAAAAGCAGGCATGGGAGTAGGGCATCCCATCTACCGAGTTTTTCAGGGAGCCCACCAATCATACCTTTCAATGTCTGGTTGAATCTCTCCACCAGGCCATTGGTTTGCAGGTGGTAAGGTGTGGTGAACCTGTAATTCACCCCACATTCCTCCCACATGTATTTAAGGTATGTAGACAAGAAGTTTGTACCTCTGTCTGACACCGCCTCCTTTGGGAAACCAACCCTGGTAAAGACACCAAGGAGGGCTTTTGCCATCAATGGGGCAGTGGTGGCCCTTAGGGGAATAGCGTCAGGGTACCTGGTGGCACGACCCACCACCACCAGAATAGATTTGTTCCTCGAGGCTGTTGGAGGGTCCAGGGGGTCAACAATGTAGACCCCTACCCTTTCAGAGGGTACCCCAATCACTGGAAGTGGATATTAAGGGGTCCTTCCGGTGACCTCCTGCCTGGCCACTGGCTTGGCAGGTGACACAGGACTGACAAAATTCCTTCACCTTCGGAGACATCCTTGGCCAGTAGAAGTGATTGGCTAACCTACTCCAAGTTTTATACTGACCAAGGTGTCCAGCGAAGGGGGTATCATGGGCCGAAGTGAGGAGAAACTGAATCTCTGAGGTACTACCACTCTCCTAGTTGCACCAGTTTTGGGGTTTCTGGACTCAGTGTAGGAGCCCATCTTCCCAATAGACCCTGTGGGTGCCACGGATATCACCCTCTTCCTGTGCAGCAGCTTGCCGCCTCAGGCTTTCAAGAGTGGGACAGGTTTCTTGTCCCTGGCACAGATCCATTCTAGAGGGTCCCCCTGGGCCCAGGAGATCTGCCTGATAAGGCCCAGCCTCTTCAGGCTCAGTTCCCTCTGAGAATAATAAGTCCTCTTCCTGAGAAGAGGGGTTCTGACTTGGGATCTGTTTAGAAGCTGGTCCCCCAGTCTTCTTGCCCTTCAACTTAGAGGGGTGGTCAATTCTTCCCGGATCCAGCATCTCTTTTTCACCCAGAGTTCTGCTCTGTTTGTAACAAAACACCATCCTAAGAGACCAATGTAGGAAACTGGCTCTATATATACACACTACACCAAAATGCGGTATAGTGTGTATAGAGTCCAGGTGACCCCAGAGGTAGGCAGAGGTTAAAGTTAGATAGAACTTTAACTCCATTTGTGGTGGAGCAGTAAGGCAGTATCAGAGGACAGTGTTAAGCATTTGATGTACACACTCAGTCAGCAAATGAATTCACACACTCAAGGACTGAACTCTAGACCAATTGTTGTTGTATAAAAAATATATACTGTTTTATTTTTAGAACCACGCTAGCCTGGCACAGGTAAGCATTAAATACTTTACAGTAATAAGTTGCTGATTGTAGAACACTTTGAAAATGCAATAGGGATTGTACTTTGTTTGATTTACAGGGGATGCAGTAGGTTGCAATACTTAGCAAATACAGTACATTAAAATGAATAGGCTTTTTCAGTAAATTACAGGTAAGTTACTTTTTACGTTACTTTTCTAACTCAGTGCTGGATACACACAGTAAGAAGAATCTAGCTTTCCTGGATGTTGACGAGAAAGCATCACCTGATGGTTTAATCACTACACTTCACACAAAACCCACAGATAAAAATTAATGCCTTGCACTTCCAAAGTTACCACCCTCGAAATCTCAAAAACAATTTGCCTTATGGACAATTTTTGCGCATCAGGCGCAACTGTTCCAGACGCGAAGACTTCGAGCTTCATGCTGAGTCTCTGGTCAAGAAACTCAGAGAAAGGGGGTATCCCCACAATTTTTTGAAACATTCCTTGAAAAGAGCCTGGTTCACACCCAGGGAACATCTACTCACAAAAAAGCAAAAACCTCCCACGGATCGCATCGTGTGCGTATCTACATTTGGACCTCACACCCAGCCCGTGAAGATCATCCGCAGTAATTGGCACTTAGTTGAGTGCCATCCCAAATATCGGGCCACCATTGTTTGCCCTAAAAAAAGAATCGGAGCATTGGACAACAAATAATCAGTTCTGCCACGTCTCTCAAAAGATCGGATACTTTGCGCACTATGCTCAAACACCAACCTATACAAGGTCACCACAAGTGCGGCACATGCTCAGTGTGCAATTCTACGATAGAAGGAACGCTATTTACGGATGGGCAAAGACACTGGCGTCACAATGATTTTACAAAACTGCAAATCTAAGAACGTTGTCTATGCAATCATCTGTCCATGCAAAAAAACGAACATTGGAAAAACCAGCCAAGAAGTCCGCCAACGGATTGTCCAACATCGCTCGAGGGTCAAGAATAAAATATTCTCAGCACCCTTTGGTTAAACATTTCACTTCTATGGAACACACTCATAATGACTTTAAGTGGACCGTATTATCAGCCATAAAATCGTCATCCATGGGAGGAGACCCGGAAATTTGTTTAGCCCAGAAAGAGGCTTTCCTGATTATGAAATTCGATGCAGCCCTACGTGGGTTGAATGAGCTCCCGAAATTGCCAAACTGTAGAGGGATGAACAACTTGCAAAGCAACAGCTCCATCACGTCGTCTGAGAAACTACGTGGACCATAATGCACTAGGGTCCACAATCCATTTCTGGTCTTGCGTATTAAAGGTGAACTTTGATCCCCTCCTTGCTGTTGATTCTGCTCGGCCGAGCGCAGAAGCATGAACGATGAGGTCCGACTCTCTCCGGAATTCAGGCAAGTTGTAAGCGCTTTTTCGAGTCCCATGCTGCCAGTCACCGCGAGCTCTGTGCGCTTTTCTACCAGCTTAACAAGACATCACTGGCAACGTGACCGGACAGGCTTTTCATCTGGTTTCAGAACCCTCTTGGGAATGCAACGAAAGTGACGAAGCGGTTCCTCCTTTTGAACTTTAAAAGCGGCTGGCCACCAAAAGGCAAGTTCTGTTTATAAATATATGCGCGTGTCCCGCTGGGTGATTCACATTCCCCACGCGGCTCTGGCGCGTTGCAAGTTGGTACACAGTTAAAAGGGCTAATATACAGGCCATCTGTTTCTCTGCAGGCCTGCATACATAAAAAAGAAATAGAAATCGCTTGTGCACACAACCGTGTGCACGTTTACAGTTCACCAAGACTGCCTGCAAGCGCTCTAAAGGTATGTTCCCTTTCTCTTTGTACCCCTGAGACAAAGACATGTTTAGATTAGGTCCACAGCTGACTGAACCACTCTAATTCTTATAGCCGCATCGTTTGAACAGTGGCATCACCTCCCCATGGTAGCTACAACCTTTTGATTGAGGCAACGCCAAACGCAAGGTACACACTGAGCTATTAGGTTTCTTTTGATTAATGTAACCCTTGGAGAAGGTAGTAGTCGCATTTACACCACATTTGTGTTAATGTTTTTTAGAGACCCAGTCCTAGTCCTGAGGAGAACCCCCCCACCACCCACAACTCAGGGTTCGAAACGCGTTGGCTTTCGAGTACAGGCTAAGTGTCAGAGGGTGTGCCCTGAGGGAATCAGCTTGAATCGTCGTTTCCTCTATTTAGCCCACACCTGTTGTAATTGTGTAAGCCTGTTACTCTTGACACAAGCAGGACAGTAGGCGCATGCCATATTGTTGTACAAAACAGTGTCCGCCTTGTGCCATCATGTAAATAAGGTCTGGTTATTTTGTATTGTGTATTGGTGTTTATGTATGTGCATTCATGTCTTGAACATTTCACAGTAGGTCGTATCACGTTTGTGTTACTTTAATGTGTTTTGGTGTAATATTTATGTAAATGTTTTTTCACATTGTATGTTCTAAGGATGTGTCGGTCAGCTTATGACATGAAATTAATGCCATAATCTTTGCTCTCAAAAAAAGTTACAAATCTAAGTGAAATAAAACACTGGCACTTTAGAATTGTAAGTCTAAAGTTCCATTTAACTAAACAGTAATAAGCCTACCTGGCCATTATGTTTGTTTGTGAATAATAGAGTGGTCCAGGCCAGGTAGTGGGGGACCCAAGCCTTTCTTGTTCGTACGGATACCTAGATTCAGCACTGGGACATTTCCTGCAAACAGGTAAGTAAATACGTTTTGGTAATTCGTGCGATTTTTAAAGAATATTTTTAGATTTCAAAACTCCACATTTAGAAACTTTTTGGAAGAAAGTTGTCAATGTTATCCTATGGAAGGAAAAACAGGTTATCGGTTCAAAGTTAAGTTATCGACTGTGGGAGTTAAGGTTCTGGGGTTAGACTCAGGGGTCCCCCAGGGTCAGTGATGCACTCTCGTTACACCCTCAGCGGCACTAGGGAGGCTGGGTGCAGAGTGTTGAGGCCCAATGCTATCCAGTGGGGGATAGGGTGCCTCCGGTTGGTGGCTGCTAGCAAGCAGGCCACTGGGTTGTGGGAGCAAAGCTCCTGGACTTTAGCGCAGGGCAAATGGGGATACAAAGTAGCACCAAAGGTGCACCCTCAGCGGCACTAGGGCGGGCGGGTGCAGGGTACTGTTTCGAGGTCGGGTGCCCTCGGGGGCCGAAAGAAACACTGCAGGCTCGGGGACTAAGACCTTCTGGGTGCGACCACCATTTCGAGCGGTAAGTTGGGATGTCTTGGGTTGGCTAGGCACGGTTGGTTGTGGCACACAAGGCCGTGGGGCATCGGGTGTAGGGGTGCCTTTTGGCGTCGGAAAGTCTTACCCGCTCTTGGTCGCGGTAGAGGGGGTCCTCTGTATTGAGGCTGCAGGCGTCGGCTGGGGTCTTGAGGCTGGTCTGGGATCTCCGGATCTTGGGTCACAATCGCCGGGGAGACCTCATGGTGTTTTTCCACTCAAGCTCGGGCCGGGTTCGGCGGGTGCAGAGTGGGCTGGATTCGCGGTCTCCGGCTGATGCCAGAAGCTGCTAGTTGAACAGGTCCGCTGTTCTCGGGGGAGACAGTCTTTTGAAGTGAAGGCAGGAAGGTCCTCCGGGGGGTTTTTGAGGTTGCTGGCTGCAGGACACACTGGGATTTCGCAGGAGCAGGTTCGAGGGGAGACAGGCCTGTAGGGCTGGGGCCAAATCAGTGGGCGTCGTCCTCTTGTTAGCTCTGCATGGCTCTTCGGTCTTTCTCATCTTCTTTCTTGTCGTTTCTGGATCTGAGGAAGTAAGGTTCAGGGTGCCCCCTAAATACTAGATTTAGGGGCGTTACAGGTAGGTAAAGGGCAGGGACCAATGGGTCCCTTCCCTGGGGTGGGTCCACCCCCTATCGTGCCACCCTCCAGTGAGAGGGGGGCAGGAGCCTGTCCTGGTTGGGTCCCCCCATCCTCAAGATGGCGGGGACTCAGTTGTGCTTCACCTCGCCTCCCCCACCTGAGGGGTGGAGTTGGCAGAGGTGGGCACACCTCCCTTTCTCACTTGTTTTTCCCGCCGGTTCTCCCGCCCAAAGTGTGGGGGTAGAACCAGTGGGGACCAGTTGCTGAAAGCAGCAAATGGTCTGGGGAGGCTCACAAAGGTGGCATGCCTTTGAAGCTTCCCCTTTCGTGAACCCTGCCCATCCTGGGGGAGGAGGCTTGGCACCTCGTCCCAGGATTTGCATTGTTTTAGGCCCCAGAGAGCAGCAGGCTCTCGACCCAGGGGTCCAGAAACATGTCTGGTGGTGGCAGCTGAAAGCAGCCACTCAGCCTGGACACTAGTGGTGGGTTAGTTTTCAGGGGGCATCTCTGAGATGCCCTCTGTGTGCATTTTTCATTAAATCCCACACTGGCATCAGTGTGGGTTTAATGTGCTGAGAAGTTGGATACCAAACAGTTTTCAGTGTAGCCATTATGGTGCTGTGGAGTTCGTAATGACAAGCTCCCAGCACCATATACTCTTAATGGCAGCACTGCACTTACAATGTCTAAGAATGGACTTAGACACTGTAGGGGTACAGGGCTCATGCACCTGTACCCTCACCACTGGTATAGTGCACCCAGCTAGAGGGGTGACTGATCTATGCCAGGGCAGTGGGTTGCAGGCCTGGCACACAGGGATGCGTGCCATGTCGACTTCACTTTGTTCTGCACAAAAACACGCAGCCTGCAACGAGGGGGGGGGGGGGTGTGCGTGCGTGTAATGGTAAAGGACCTCTAAGGGTGGCACAATAAGTGCTGCAGCCCATAGGGGCCTTCCCTGGTCACAGTGCCCTGGGTACCTGTGGTACCATTTACCAGGGGCTGACATGTGGCCAGAGATGCCAATTGGGTTAGGTTTGGGGAAAGAACACAGGCCCTGGGAACCTGATTGGCAGTGACCTAGGGCACACCAAGAAAAAGTGCATCTGTAGTCTGGCAAAAAGTGGGGGGCTACTGCAAAAGAAACCCACTTTCCTACAACCACCATTTGGAGAGGTAATTTGGGATGCTGGGGGTTGCCTGGACACAGTTGGTTGGGCCACACAAGGCCGTGGGGCGTCAGCTGCAGGGGTGCCTTGAGGCGTTGGGTTTTCCTTACCAGCTCCAGTCGCGGTCAGTGGGACCCTCCAAATAGAGGCTGCAGGTGTCGTCGGGAGGCTT
Source organism: Calotriton arnoldi (assembly GCA_963921515.1). Lineage (NCBI taxonomy): Eukaryota > Metazoa > Chordata > Amphibia > Caudata > Salamandridae > Calotriton > Calotriton arnoldi. The sequence continues at coordinate 110,294 of CAWUFW010017911.1, forward strand.
GTAGTAGGTCAGGGATCACCAGGGCCCAGGTCAGGATCACGGCGGGGAGGGAGGGGGGGGGGGGGGATCTCCTTGTGGTGATGGGCCATAGGCGACAGGTGCAGAGTGGTGCAGACTCACGGATTGGGCCAGAGTGTGGTTCTTGAGCAAGTCCAGTTCTCACGGGAGACAAAGCCTTTGTAGGGGAGGCAGGGCAGGTCCTCCTGGTTCTGGGGGGGCTGCTGGACACAGGACACGCCGGGGTTCCGCTGGAGCAGGTCGAGGTCGGGACAGATTGGTAGGGCTGGGGCCATGGCAGTTGGTGTCCTCCTCTACTTCCTTCAGCACGGCTCTTCGGTCCTCCTCCTTGCTTGTCTGAGGAAAGGTTCGGAGTTGCCCCCAAATACTAAATTTAGGGGGGTTTCAGGTAGGTACCGGAACCAATGGGTCCCTCCCTTGGGGTGGGTACACCCCTTATTTTGCCACCCTCCAGTGGGAGGGGGGCATTAGCCTCACTCTGGTTGGCTGGGTCACCCCCCCCCCCCCCCATCTTCAAGATGGCGAGAACAGAGTTGTGCTTCACCTCGCCTCCCCCACCTGAGGGGGGAGGGAGGGTGGCAAAGGTGGGCATACCTCTCCTCTGATCTTTGTTTTTCCGCCGATTCTCCCGCCCAAAGTGGGGGTCAGAACGGGTGGGGGCCAGTTGCTGGGAGCAGAAAATGGCTGGGCCAGCTCACAAAGAGAGCCAACCTTTGAAGCATCCCCTTCGTGGACCCCAGCCATCCTGGGGGAGGAGGCTTGGCACCTCTGCTCAGGATGTGCTTTGTTTCAGGGCCCCGAGAGTGGCAGGCTCTTGACCCAGGGGTCCAAAAACATGTCTGGTGGTGGCAACTGACAAGCAGTCACTCAGCAAGGTCACGAGAGTTCGGTTGTTTTTCAGGGGGCGTCTCTAAGAAGCCCTCTGCGTGCATTTTTCGTTAAATCCCACACTGGCATCAGTGTGGGTCTAATGTGCTGAGAAATTTGATACCAAACTACCCAGTTCTCAGTAAAACCATTATGGGGCTGTGGAGTTCGTAATGACAAACTCCCAGCACGATATACTCTTAATGGCAGCACTGCACTTACAATGTCTAAGAATGGACTTAGACACTGTAGGGGTACAGGGCTCATGCACCTGTATCCTCACCACTGGTTTGGTGCACCCAGCTAGAGGGGTGGCTGATCTATGCCAGGGCAGTGGGTTGTAGGCATGGCACACAGGAATGTGTGCCATGTCGACTCTTCACTTTGTTCTGCACCAAGACACGCAGCCTGCAAAGGCAGTGTGTGTGTGTCAGGGTACAGGGCCTCCAAGGGTGGCACAGAATGTGCTGCAGCGCTTAGAGGCCTTCCCTAGTCACAGTGCCATTGGTAGGAACAGGGGTGGGAGCACACCGCTTCACCCCCCAGCAAGGTTCTCCCCTGGCATTCTGGTAAATGCAGTCTCTTGTTGCTTGCTTTGCTAAAGTTTGAGTGTTTCGCCAGAGTTGGCGCAGATATTGCTGATCTCTAGACACGTGTTTCTGGTTCTTTAACTGTCATCAGTAGAGATTACAGGCTTCAAATTTGGGGTTTGCTGAGTAGGCTGCCAAACATTGCATCAGGTCAAGTACCTCTCACTGGCGCGCGGGTGCTTCTTCCACGAGCTCGTCAGCTCAATGACTCACGGGAGTACTTTTAAACAGGAACAGGGGTGGGAGCACACCGCTTCACCCCCCAGCAAGGTTCGCCCCTGGCATTCTGGTAAATGCAGACTCATGTTGCTTGCTTTGCTAAAGTTTGAGTGTTTCGCCAGAGTTGGCGCAGATATTGCGGATCTCTAGACACGTGCCATTGGTACCCATGGTACCTTTTACATGGGGCTTAACTGTGGCCAGGGATGTGCCAATTGTGGATACAAAGGTACAGTTTTAGGGAATGAACATAGGCCCTGGGTACCTGGTTAGCAGGAACCCAGGGCACACTTAGTCAAAGAGAATCAACATCAGGCAAAAAGTGGGAGCAACCATGCAAAAAGGGGCACTCTTACAGTATAGTCACTGAGAATGTGAATAAAGTAAAAATAACACAAGCATTGACAAAGGCAATAAGTCTTGCATAAGCGACTTAGGCAATGTTTTAGCCAAGTGGCTCAGAACCGCCCTGAGCTCCTGCTATGACATGACCAGTGCTGGTAAGGGCACAGTGTTAAAAAAAAAAAATTCAACTTTCAGCCATGCTACAGAGCAGCAGCCACTCCAAAAAACATTGACAAAGCCAATAATGTGCGTAGACGAAACATGTTGGCTTTCCCAATGCTTGTTTCAAACTGTGGACAAGCAACCAAGCGTTAATGTCTTTGTTGAAATGTAGACCTTAGCAGGACGAAGAGGGGTGGGGCAAACAACGGGAGAGGGGTGAGTAGCAACTACACTGAGAAGAACAGTAGTGTATGAGGGGCAAGCAACCAGACGGGAGGTCAGTGGGAGGAACAAGGCAAACACACAAAGGGGCAAGCAACGGGACAGGAGGGGCAAGCAACAACACGGGAGGGGGTGGGTAAAAGCAGCAATGGAGAGCGGCACAGGGAGGGAAACATCCTGCAAACACATGCACACTTGTGGAGTGCTGCAGCGAAAAGAAAAAAAAAAGTTTAAAAAGCGGGAGTACTCCAATTTGTCCCGAAAACAAAAGTTCTCAGCCATGAAAATATGGAATGGAAAACATCCAGTAAATACGAGAATGAGTGAACTTTCAAATTACCCAGAAACTGATTTTTAAAACTTGACAAAAGAAGAGGTGGACCGGCTGCTCAGTTAGTCTGGTACTGCCACATGGGCCAGTCTGAAAAGGCCAGCGTTTGGGCCATTTCTTTGGTCCCTGTGGCCATGATGCAACCCAAAAAACAAAAAAATACAGCCAACACAAAGCCCCATTCAAGCTGACCCATCAAGTGGTGTCAGGTCAGGCCATCAGGCTGATTAAACTGTCAGTCCAACACCAGACACCAGTATGCACTGCCAGCTGCACTTGTGGGTTGAGGAGACTTACCAGAGTCTGAAGACCAATGTGTAAGAAAGGTTTGTGTGCCAGCTCCCCTCAGTCAGCAAGCATGCTCTCTGCATTTATGGTTGTTTGAGATTGTGGCAGAAGATGAGCCGGTAGTTCCGCATTGAAGAAGCGTGAACCTTGGACAGCACTTTAGCAGGTAATCTGGAAAACAAGGGTTCAGTGTTAAAAACCAATACAAACTTTGGAATGAAGTAACTTCTTATGAAACTTGCCCTATTCTAAGGAGGTTCACCCCTACGTCTGCCTCTCTGGGGCTACTAGAGAACAACCAAGCACACAGCTGGACTCCTGTAGAGCTACTGTTCAAGCTAGCCAACCAAACCTTTTTCCACTGCACTGGCAATAAGCCCACACACACTCAAGTAACCCACATACCCCAGAAAACCATATGAAAAGTACGTAGCCCGTTGGAACTGGCACGTTCTGGTTAGTTGAGGCGAGGCCCTAGCCAGGCAGACCCTGCCACTCGCATAAGGGGTGGTCGATTACACTCACTTTATAACCTGTGCTCACCCTTGGGTAGCTTCGCACCGAGCATTCGGGCTTATCACAGAGGCAATGTGTACAGCATTGGCACATCACTCACTATAAATATACTGAGCATCACGAACAAGACTTCACACATGATGTATGTAAATAATGTTTTATTGAAAACACAGTCAACACTACATTAACAATGTACTTCTGGGCATAAATCACACGGAAATATCACTAGCAATACTATGCCCAACAGTGTTGAAATGAACTCAGTACTAAGCACACTTGGTAAAGATACTACACTACCCCCTCCCCCTTTACCTCCCAACACACTTATGCGGTGCAACACATGGTCAAACCTAGGCCTACCCGTGCAATTCTTATAATTCAATACCACACAGTTATAAGGTGCACCCCAGGTCACAATATCGGAAATATGTACATACAAGGAGTTATAACACTTTTTAGCAGCACCGAGGGCAGAGGTCGCACGGGTAAACGCAATGTCAAACGTAGTGTTCTTCTGTAAGAAACGAACATGTAACGCAGCACCGACGACCAGTGTCATCAATTACAGGCGGTCCGCAGACTGTCACTCCCACGCATACTCACTCAGCACAGATATGCGGTGCAACGGATATCAGGCAAAGTCTGCGTGAAACGCGCTCGAACACATACGCACACAGCAGCGTAATGCGGTGCAACTGATATCCTGCCGGTCAAGTGCTAACACACTGCAGAGACCCCATGGCCCAAACCTCCTGTCCAACTCACCCCGACTGCCCCACACCCACAGATTGGAGATAACCAGCCCTCTCCCCAGATACTCAGCCACACGCGGCCGAAGTCACACTTAGTTCAGGGTCCGAGGGAAGAAGGTTGGGGTAAGTAGCAGGACTAATTAGGAGGCAGTCGTCAAAAAAGGGGGGGGGGGGGCATGGCCACCTCTCTGGAACTTCACCCACAGAACGCAGAGCAGAAGCAGAATGAGGGCAAAAGTCGGGCACTCAAAAGCGTCCACCAGAGTCCTTCTGGCACCAGCCAAGTTCTGCAAAAAGGGGTGGGGTTGTCCCAAGAAGAAAATGTGGCTTAACTTTTTTTTCTTTTAAAGTTTTGTGAAGATTCATCAAACCAAAATCATTAGATAAACAAAAAGAACGCTCTTCCTATAGAAACTCTCCAGATTCACTGAAAACCTACGGTTGAAGTGATGTTATAGTTAGAGGTTGAAATAAGCATGTTTAGAAACTGAAAAGTCCCCAACGGAAACTGCATGAAAAAAGGGGGTTTGTATGCCCCCCACTTTTTTTTTTTCCCAGCCCCTACCATGTGCGCTTCGATGGAAGAAAATACCAGTCGTCGAACCGCACAGAAGGGGAATAGGAACGCGATCGATGACAATACAGACTCAGGTAGGAACCGTGTAAACTGAGAACACTGCACCATGATGGAGTCAAACTGAAGCACACATCCGAACCAGAGTCAATGACCATGCACATTACCAGCAAGAGGAGTCACCACAATGCCTCTGGACAAGAGACTGTGCATACATCCGAGCCAAACGCCAGGATTATGCACAGCATGTGTATCTACAGCAATACATGCCGCAAACATTTATCATAAGTGAGTTTTTAAAAATGAACTGAGAAACATTCCTGCCCTCCCCTGATGGCAATGATATTAGTGAACTAAGAGGCAAGTCAGGGATCATGTGTCCCCTATATGTGGGCTAGATTCTTATGCATGGCGCAAATGTTTAGTCTACTAAATCAAACAGGATTTTTTTGTACAGCAGCAATATATATATATATTAAAAACAGAACTTTGGACTATACCATTTCCTGCTGAAAGGCAATATTTCTCTCCATGTGTTCCCATACCTGGCGTGTCACGCAGTTTGGTGCTTACTTTCCCTCCATGTTAAAGAACAGTAGATGTTTCAGCACCCAGGCTAATGTGCTGCATAGCTAAATACATATAGGATCCCAAAGGCGAGACCGATTGCATTGCAAATGCTTGTTGTAATTTGGTGTAAAACTGTCCAATAGTTTTGGAGTTATTAAAAAATTAAACTTTGTATATCTAGGGACAAGGATCCTTCGTGGATCCAATTACATATTACTTTAGGTTAAAAAAAAAAAACATACAAATTCACTGAAAACCAAAGGTTACAGGGACGTTATAGTTAGGTTCACGTTTTACCCACACAAAACCATACAAATTCAGCAGATCTACTTATACTTATCTGAGAAAAATATATACTCATGCCGCTAAGTTACTTTATGCAACAAGTTTTAGTTTCTTAACATAAGTGTAACTTTAAGTATATTTTCTGAATGTTTATGGTTTTGTGTAGGTATTAACTGATAACTATAACGTCCCTGTAACATCTGTTTTCTTTCAGTGAATTTGCAAATTTTTTTTTTTTTTTTTATATATAGTCCAAAACAATTGCGAAGTACCAGCACGCACCTAACCACAGGTGGTGCAGGTGCAAGGACAGGCAATAGTGCTTTACAATTACCAGCAAGTAAAGAGAGCCTGCACTCTAGGACTGCGGGAATCCACCCCTTTACTGTATTACATAGCACTGGAGAAATCCACGACAAATACTTCTGAAGAGAGACACGTTTAGGCAGCTCAACTGCCTTTTTCAATCTAATAAGTTGCCATATTGTTTGCTTCATATATACTATCACAGTCCATTAAAAATCTTCTGCGCTCACCTGCTGACACCAATCACTAATAAAATCATTCTAAAATTATTAGTATGCATTCAAATATCACTAGCAGTATGGAAAAGACAAAAATTCAAGTGCAAGAATAAACCACATTTCAGTAAATATAATAAACCCCCCCTGCAAAATAGCTACTCTTGCACTGCATTTTCATTTCACTCGGAATCCATGGCCGTAGCGTGTAGCATGCAATGTTATTAATCTTTTTATGGTAAAAGGCTTGGTGATGTGTAACTAACAAGCACACAAGCGCACACACACACACACACACACAAGAAGACATCCGACACACTGGGACGCCATCCTCTTGGGTTGGGGCCTGCTAGGAGGGTCAGTCCAAACATATTCCAAATGAAAAACACATCCAAACCCTTTCAATGACGTGAAATCAGGCCCACCAACCAGTCCATAAGTAACAGGTTTTTAGGTCTCGCCTACGCAGCGCGCATGCGCTGTATAGGAAAAAGACCTTAAGCCATCGATTCAGTTTGGCTGCCAAAAACGTGCACGCATTGCATTGCCTTCAATGGCAACGCGTGCACGTTTGGCGATTCCCTTGCGGGGGCGAGCTTTGACATATGGTTCCTGCTCGCTCCCGCAAGGGAATCCGGCGCCGGCCCCCTCCTCTCTTCCCCTCCCCCTGCTGCCTCCTCCTCTCCTCCTCCGTTTGCGCTTGATTAATCTGCGTGACCCTCGGCATACCGCTTCTAGACCGTGCATCTTTCCTTGACCGACTGATGCGAGCGACGCTTGGAGAACTGGGTTTCGTTCGGGTAAGTGCACAAAACCCCTCTCGCTCGTGGTACTTGACATGTAATAACAATATCGGCGATGTACAGTGCACAGGTCAAACGACAATTCTTGCGTCACTCAAGGCAACAGTTTTTTTCCTATTTCCATATGTTGAAACGTTTTTGTTTTGTTAGATAATGCTTTGCATGTGTTTGGTGTGAAATTTACGAAAAGCTCTGGTCGCGATTTGGCCCACACCGAATGCATTTAAATGTACAGAAAAATGTCTCAAAGTTGAGAAAAACGGTCTGAAGGCGCCACGGGGGCCCTGCATGCGGAGACAACCACCAAGTCTTCGCTGAAACGGAACACAGCCAGTGCCTTGTTTTATTTAATAAAAAGCAGACTTGGCCGCTGAACGAGGCGCATTGAAGCGTCTGTGCGTCGTTTCCACAGCGCTAGCTTTCTTTATGGTGCACAAACGATGCATACACCCTCTCACCACCTTCCTGCACGGCACCCATAAATAAGGCGTGCACGGGGTACGATGAAATATTATTTTAGCACTAAAATTAAACATTGTGATTTATGTACAGTTTTCTAAGCGCGAACTGTACCCGAAGGGACTGGAGCGGGTCACAGGAGCACCAGTTACCTTACAGGATGTCACATTAAAGTACATGTATTTTTTAAGGCACCGGGGTGGTGTTTAAAGGGATTCGCCCAAAACCCCACGGCGTTGAGCCCGCGCTGAGAGTTGAACTTGGGGTAAAGTTCAGAGAGGGAGAAGAGAAGACGTGAGAAGTGAAGATGTGAGAGGGAAGGGGAGAAGTGAGAGGGAAGGGGAAGGGAGATGGCGGATTGGGGGAAGGGGGAAGCGAAGAGACTTCTGCCAGGGCTGCTCTCGGTTCCCCAGCTGCATCTCCGGCCGCATCACCTGCAGAACAGGTGAAAAGCCATTCACACCCATGTATTGCGGTATGTTTCCGTGCCTTTTATATGGGACGATGGTCCTATATTAACGCCCCCCCCCCACACACACGTGGGGGGGGGGGGGGGGGGTCAAGTACCAGCTCCAGGGCAACAGGACTTTTTGCCCCCAGAGATAAGAGTGGAGGGCAGAGCAGGGGTTGGAGTTTGTGGGGCCGGGGTGCATTTGGGAGGTGAATCAGAAGGGGGTCTCTACCGTGACCGCCACCTTCGGCTCCCATCACCTGCTGCTGGACAGGGGCGGTGAGTGGAGACCGGTGCACAGTCCAGTCCTCACCGCCGTCTCTCTCCACACTTGCGCCGGGGCTGTCCGGGTCCCGGAACGCGACCATCTCCTCGCCTGGGGAGTTCCGGGGGCTTCCTCCGCGGTCCGCCTCACGCCCTCCGGTTCTTGCTCCCATGCAGCGGTCTGCGCGGAGCGGACGATGAGCAGAGGGACCGCATCTAGCGGACATGTGTATCCGATGGAGGCGACAATCTCCCTACTGCGCATGCGCAAAACTTAACACATTTTCTTCCTGATGCGCATGCCTGGAAGGATTGCATGCCTCAGAGAGGATGTTAGTTTTACTCTCCTCCCCAAAGCCAGGCTGTGAACAGAAAGCAGCCCCGGCAAATTATCAAACCAGCCCCCATACGGTGCATGGCGTGCGAGTCTGACCACTACAAGGGGAGTTGGAGGGTTCTCCCCCTCCGCCCCCCCAAAAAATGAGAAAAAAATGGCAAAAAAGTAGGCCTTCTACAACACATTTTTCATTACATATTCAATTGTCAGTTTTTAAAGCATAGCAAATGATATTCTATCAGTGCACCAGGATACGGCAATCTTTATTGGGGCTCTTCAATGATTTCCTCACTATCACCCTCCAACAGTGCCTCTCATCCCTCCATAGCCCCTCTCACATGTATTTCAATTGTTTTATAGTGCCTCATACCAGTGTAAGGTATCAGAGCACTTTACATCACAAACACAGAGACAATGCTCCCTTTTGTAAGTGTCCGATGTTTGTGTATACAGGAGCAAAAACATACTTTTAAAGCGCCCCATGGAGGTTGGCCGTGGGAGTGTCTGAGCCCAAAAACATGGGTTTTATAGCGCCTTATGGAGGGCGGTAGTGATACATTATAAAACAAGCATTGGCATAGCCAATAGGTCTCGCCTTTGGGACCTTATAAGTGTTTAGTTATCCAGCACAATATCCTTGGTGCAACAACATCAACTGTTGCATGGCTAAACACTTATAAGGTCCCAAAGGCGAGACCTATTGGCTATGCCAATGCTTGTTATTCCTGGCACAGCAAACAGCATAACGTGTTTCGACTCCCAACGAGTCTTAATCATATGCTTGCCGAGTGGTCACTTGCTAGGAATATAAATCATCATGCATTAACACGGAGGAAGGACAACCAGCATGGTAAAGTACCACCAATTTTACTAACAAACTTATAATAGGTATTTCTCTAAGACTTTCAATTAAGACAGTGAATTTTTTTTAACAACTCGATGCACTGTTCACTCAGTTCACCATCGATCTTTCTTGCATCCACTTTCTTTTAGTCACTGTTCTTTAGTTTGTCATTAAAGGGAACCACATTGCCCATAATGCACTGTTGTCTGTGTAAAGCGTCTCCTTACAAAGTCACTGGTTATTTTCAAAATGTTAACTTCAGTAAATGCAGTTATATTAATACTTCCTTTGTGCCTTTAAAGGATACAATCCCATGTACGGCAGGTTGTAGGTCATTTAGTTAATAAAAGAGGCGCAGCACAAAGGAACCAAAGTGACTCAGGTTACTACAATGGAGCGGTGCGACCTCGGAAACTGCAATAATGACTTACAACCCGTCATACATGGGATTGTATCCTTTAAAAGGTAGATATATATATATATATAGTCACTGAAAAAAACCAAAGGTTACAAGGACCTCGTAGTTAGGAATTAGCATTTAAAAAACCTTAGAAATTCACTTAAAAAATGAAAGGTTACAGAGAAGTTATAGTTAGGCTCAGGTTTCACTCGTACAAACCAGAGAAATTCAGCTGTTATAGTTAGTTGAGCTAACTATAACTCGCGCCCGCAATGCACTGCTGATGACGTCACATATTACATCATTCATGACATGGTCAGTGACATCACTGATGACATTACTTATGGCATCACTGATGACATCACCCAGTGACTGAGTGTTTTAAAAAAGTGTGAGTGTTAAATTATATACCAAGGTGTATTGCTGAATCAGTGGCTGTACGAGTGCCTGATTGGATGATTCAGCGGGTGGATGACTAACTGTATATATTTACAAACTACCCCTCCTGTTACCTTCAGCAAGTCCCACACAGTGGGTTTGCGGAGAGGTTTTTGGTGTCCACGCCCCCTTTGTCCACCACTCTGCAAACGCACCTCCTGGCACACTACTAGTTGGGGGATGAAGTCCCCTTGGCTCTTAAAGGTCCTTTAGGGCCAACTAGCCCTCCTGTTACCTCCAGTAAGACCCACACAGCTGGATTGCTGAGGTCATCAGAGGCCACGCCCCCTTTCTCCACAACTCTGCACACGCCTCCTCACGCACTGCTGCTTGTGGTGGAGAAAGGTGCTGGGCGAGGCAACGGCTTTTTTCTTCAATTTTTCCTCTACTTTTTTAGGAAGGCGGCTGAGCGCCCCATCCTGGGCCTTTTTTGGCCCCGGGGACCCCCTGCCCCTGTGCCTGCCCCTTTTTAAAAACAATTCTTAAAAGGGAGAGGGGGGCATGACCCCCTCTCTTGGGACAATTCCAGCCCCAGGGACCCCATCCCGCAGAGCCTGCCACATTTTTTTGTTTATTTAATTGAAAGAGAGGGGGGCCAAGCAGACCCCTTCATGTGCCATTTGCAGCCCATCCCCCATGCCCTGGGTTCCTGTGGTACCATTTACCAGGGGCTGACCTGTGGCCAGAGATGTCAATTGGGTTTTGCAACAGTACAGTTTAGGGAAAGAACATATGCCCTGGGTTCCTGGTTGGCAGGAACCCAGGGCACACTCTGTCAAAGAGCATCAACAGTAGGTAAAAAGTAGGGGGCAACCATGCACAAAGGGGCACTTTCCTACAACGAAGCACTAAGAGGGCATCTTAGAGATGCTCCCTGAAAAAAGACAAGCCTCTGGTGGGTTCCCTGACTGTAAACCCCAGCCTGCCACCACAAGACATGTTTCTGGACCCCTGGGGTGGGAGCCTTCGCTCCCCGGACCCTGAAACAAAGCCTTTCCTGGGTGGAGGTGGTCACACCTTCCCCAGGACAGGAAGACCCATCTGTGACAAGGGAGCTTCAAAGGGCTTGCCGCTTTTGGAATGCGACCCCCAGCCTCTCTAGCTATCAGGGGCAGGCCCCCTTCCTGTCTTCCCTCCTTTTCGGCAGGATGGAAAACATTTGAACAGCCCAGAAGGTGTGCCTACCTCTGCCAACCGCACCCCTCAGGTGGGGGAGGCGAGGTGAAGCCAACTCTTCAGTGCCCGCCATCTTGCAGATGGCAGGCACTCCCCAATCAGGAATAGGGATTGTGCCCACTCCCCCACGTGGGGTGAGCACACCAAGGGTGTAGTCACCCTAATGTTAGTAGCCCATTGGCTACTGACCTCGAGACCCCTAAAACGCCCCCTAAATACAGTATTTAGGGGACAGCCCTGAACCAAGAAGGCAGATTCCCACAACCTACGAAGAAGGCGAAAGACGACGCCCAACAGAGGAGACTGCAGAGAAGAACTGACTTGACCCCAGCCCTACGAGCCTGTCAGCGGTTTCCAGAAATCCTGCGCCAAAAAAAAAAAAAAAAAAAAAACTAGATTTCCTATGAACAGCAGCTCTGTTCAGAAGAAACACCAAAGAAAGATTCTGAGCCTGCTGAGGACAAAGCAACCCGATGCCTGGAATCACCACTGCACCCGTCGCCTACAGCCAGAGTTCAATTGGCCCACCGGTCCCAGCAAGGTCCCCCAGCGCTCCAGAGTCCACCATGGGTTGACCCCTCCAGGACTCCAAGAGGTCACCTGCAGCCTCTGCACGGAGATAAACCCCCTTCTCCCCCACCGTGAGTGACCCAGTAAGGTGAAATCAGACCTTAAAAGGCCCCCCTACATCCAGTCGCCCTGCACCCTGCAGAAGAGAACCCGAGGTGCACCTACGTCCAAGCCCACCAACTTACCTGATGGTTTGTCCCGGAAGACTTCCTGGACCAAGTCTGCAGCCAAAAACGGCAACTCCCATTGAAAACAGGGCAATAGACATCAAATCGGCACCCTGCAGCCAGCCGCCGCTGCACCTTGTGTGCTAAATTGGATCCACCTTTACAATGACCTAAACCCTAGGAGCTTTGCTTCCTCAACCTCGTGGCCTGCTCGTGAGCAGCCACTAACCGGAGGCCCCCTATCCCCCACTGGATAACATTGGGCCTCAGCACTCTGCACCCGGCCGCCCTAGCGCCGCTGAGGGTGGTTTTTGAGTGCATCCTTGACCCTGGGGAAACCCTTGTTCTAACCCCAGAAACTCAACCCTCAAGACAGTTTATTTACCTGCAAAATGATAACTCAATTTTTTCTCCATAGGACTGTTATCCTCTGAAAAAACTTCTAAGTGTTGAGGGTGTTTTGTATGGAAACCTAAGAAACTGTGCTTTGATAAAAACTGTTTTACTCCCCTTTTATCCAGGAAATGTCCAAGTGTGATATCTAAGCATATCACACCAAGTAGAAAAAGTAATCTGGAAAGTAACTTAAAAACTAATTTCAACTGTTTCTGAACATTTGACCTACCTGTATCTACATTCGACAGCATTCATCTGTATTATCAGAAAAGTACAATTTTACTTATCTGTACCAACTCCCGCTTGGTTCTAAAAATAAAGAAAATGTTTTATACTAAACAATTGGTAGTTCAGTCTTCGAGTGTGTGAATTCATTTGCTGACTGAGTGTGTACAACAAATGCTTAACACTGTCCTCTGATACTGCCTTACTGCTCGCCCAAGCTACCACTTTAGAGAGTAAGGTATTATCTACTTTAACCTCTGCCTACCTCTGGGGTGTCATACTCCTAATGGCAGCACTGCACCTACAATTTCTAAGAATGGACTTAGACACTGTAGGGGTACGGGGCTCATACACCTGTACCCTCACCACTGGTATAGTGCACCCAGCTAGAAGGGTGGCTGATCTATGCCAGGGCAGTGGGTTGTAGGCATAGCACACAGGGATGATTGCCATGTCGACTCTTCACTTTGTTCTGCACCAAGACATGCAGCCTGCAAAGGCAGTCTGTGTGTGTAAAGGTACAGGGCCTCTAAGGGTGGCACAGTAAGTGCTGTAGCCCTTAGAGGTCTTCCCTGGTCACAGTGCCCTGGGTACCTGTGGTACCATTTACCAGGGGCCGACCTGTGGCCAGAGATGCCAATTGGGTTTGAGTACAGTTTTGAGGAAACAACACAGGCCCTGGGAACCTGATTGGCAGGGACCCAGGGCACATCAAGTCAAAAGTGCATCAGTACTCTGGCAAAAACGTGTGTTGGTGGGGTGTGGGGGGGGGCTTACTGCAACAGAAAGCCAGTTTATCACAGGGGCGGGCTACAGAAGCACACAACCATATAGCGGAGATCAACGCTAGAATGTAGGTTTGGTACAACTACCTCTACTGCCTGGTCCAAAGACTACATCTGGGGCTTGTTCACGGTCGTGTGATGCAACTCAAGCTCGTTCCTGTTAGTGAATTACCCCTAGAAGGTGCCAAACAATTTTTTGGGGGGGGTTAAAGCACCCCATGCCGAGCTTTCACTTTAATGTCGGCCACGCACTTTTCTTTAGATGGGGCTCATGTAAAGAAAGGTGTGTGGATGATATTAAAGTGAAAGGACCGCATCGGGCGCTTCAAAAAAATAATAAAGCATTTGTTAAGCAGCACAGCGCATGCAAATGTGCTGCGCTGTGCAGGGAGCATTTTTTAAATGAAGCGCAGCATCCACGATCGGCGCTGCGCTGTCAGGAAACAGGGTGGGTTAGGGAGAGCCTGTTGTGGTTGCTAGAATAGATATTAAAGAAAATAGTGCTCACCGACTAGATAAAGCAGATCGTGTAAGACCACAAGTAAAATGTCCAGTCCTCATGGGAGGTTTTAAATGCAGACAAGGCGGTACCAAGGCGGGACTGAGCCTATTCACGAATGAAAAGCAAGCATTTAGAAAGGACAGTAACAGGAGCCAATTGAAAAGATGGGCGGAGCTTTTATTCCACACCTCAATACTGCATGTCTCGCAGAGCAGCGCATGTGCTGCCCAGGCTCGACCTAAAAGGAGGCATGCAACATCTCATTGGTGCTTAAGGTAAGAGGGGAGAACTGCAGGACAAACAGAATGGCCAACTTTGAGACAGGAATTTGTGTCCATCAGAGTTGGAATGTTCCAATGATCTGTAGTATTAACTGGTAATGGAACCACCCATCAGACCTCGGCATACACCAAAGTTCTGACGGATCAGCGGCCACTGGAAACATCCCTTCCGTTTGAAATACCAGCAGCTCTTGCGTCTGGAGGAGTCGCCCTTAGAGGCGGTTCAACTCATAGCACCGAGGCCAACCACCAGGAGTAGGTTCCGGGAATGTTTGAATGGGAACAAACCAAGATGCGTAATCAACAGATTCAAGATTCAAACTAGGGAATTACTTAGGAATAAGCCCATCTGAAGGAGTCTAACAGGGTGTGTCCTGCTGCTTACTACAACCAAGTCTTGGACTTGCCTTAAAGCTATTTTAAGAAACATCCAAATATTATGGAACATAAACCTGCAAGATACTTAATTTTAAAAAGCCTGAAGACGCAGCTTTTGACAGGAAATCCTTCAGAATTAAAGCGACAGATTGGATTCTAGTAGTACATGTACAAATAGGAGGCACCTATTTTCCAGTACCGCTGATGCCCAGCATTGAACTAGAGAAAAAAATTCCAAAATATAGGTTTAATCCTGGGGATTTTCATTACTTGGTCTTAAGTTTTGTTTTTGTTGAACCACGTCCTTTATCAAAGCCCCAATGGTGGGATTTTGTCCTTAAAAGAATTGATAAAGTTCAATGATACGCAGGAATTCTTTTTAATCTCTAGTCAAAAATGATTCTAGCTTCACCAATCCTAAGCAGAATTGCTTATTGACTTAGACAGACCCCTAGAAGAGCCGTCATTAATGATGACAAACCTGTTTGAATCCAACTGGAAGTTTGCTGCAAATAAGTCATGGTTCTTCTGATCCCAAGCAATGTACTGATCACAGAGGTCCCATAGTTGCCGAGCCGGAATCAATCACGTTATTATTGGTAGACATTTGAACAGGTGAAAGTGTCAGCAATCTGGATTCTGTCCTTTCCGTGGGAAATGTACAGCCTTGGGAAACAAAGCTCGGAACCAGCGAGTTACCTTAAGACGTCTACAATCCTGGAAATGGCCAAGATTGGATTACCCACCGTTAGGTCAACCTTGTGGAAAGAATTCTACGCTACTGAAGCAATTAAATCCCTGTCGGTTAGGGAACATCTGCAAATTGTCAGGTCTAGTCCTTGTTTTCATCTCGTCTTTAACCAGGTGGATTCCTACCATGAACCAGTTTGAATGTATTCACAGGATTCATGGCTATACAGTATTTTCACTTCATTAACAATCGCTGTTCAGGTCAGTGTGCCCTCACTCTTACACTTGTCAATGTTTGTTTGTGCAAAAACATCTATTGCTTCTAGCAGCTGCTGAACTTCCACTGGATGTTTCCTGGTTACGGACTTTACCTTGTACCAAGGGTGGGAGGAGTGATGCCGCCAAAATGCTTATGTTCAGGACACCATCGCAGGCCTCGTGGCTGGCTGTACTCAAGTGCAACAGGCTCAATAATTCTCATTTCCACAGTTTGGAGTTCCAGCTAAACCTTACTGAACAGGACGGTGAATCCAACAATGCTCATCTGCATCCTTGTCTCGCATTCTTCCAGTGTTGGATGGGAGTTCGGAGATTCGAGGGGGGCTGGGGTTTCTTAACTGCATTTTTCCTGTGGCAGCCTCTGCTTTGGGACAATAGGACGAGTTTTGTCCACAGCACTAGTAACCCAGGTTCCACTCTAGGGTGTCTACTCCAAGCCAGCGAATGATAGTCCACACCAACCACAGGGTAAATAGCTGAAGCCAAAGTGTCATTTGAATGTTTCCAATAGTCACTCATCTTCTTGGGGAACGGGGATGGAAGGGATGAAGTGAGGAGAAGGAAGGGGGAGTTTTTTTGTTGGATTTCCAATTCTTTGTTTATTTTTCAATCCATTATTTCATCCAGAAAACATCAATTAAATCAATCCAGCCAAAGCGTTTAGTCCAATGTGGACATCAGGGCTGTAAATTGGAAAACCAGCGCGTCAATGAACATTATTCCAAAGCCCCTCATTGAAATACAAAAGCATAGACAGTTCAAATCATTCTCTAAACAAATCAATTCGACTCCCTGCCTATATCCAATCTGTTCTAATTCACGTGCTGAAGAGCGAATTTAAAGTCTCGAGTCAAAAAAACACTTCCATTTAATTTCATCATTGTTCAGCAATACTTCTTGACACCCATTGTGTACATCCCATTCGACACCCTTCTTCAAATCACCCATAGTCTTTTCCAAAAAAGTCCCTCATCAGCAACAGTTTAAGGTCCCCGGGTGTATTGCCAATCCTCATCCCCCACAAAGCCATGCACCTTGTGAAGGAGAGAGCTCGCTGCAAGGCCACACATCTCATCAACTGCCATACCTTTTATCATCAATGTACGTGTGTAAAATCAGAAGTAGGTGCAAACGGGTGCACAGAAGTGATGTCTAACAATGCCAGCAGTCTTTGTAAATCGTTACTTCCTTATCTCATCATTTGTCATATTTAGGCCCCTGGAGGAGCTCTGGGCATGGCTGATCCTAGTTTTACAAAATCTCTCAATCCAGTCTCTTTGCCAAGATGCAGGCACTTACTCTAACAGAAAGTACACCGGGCTTTGCTGCTGAGGAGGTTATCATTGAGGTTATCGCTCCTACCTCTAGTAAAATCCACAAAACCCACCTCCATTATTCAGAAACTAAAATACCCAGGGCCAGCCTGTTTTGGCGCATGAGAACGCTGGAGATGATTCAATACATCCTCAGCAGCAGTGGCTCTTGACACCAAGGAGACACTGAATCCATGAAGTGTTGGCTCTGAACAGCAAATCCAAGGCACGTGTCTGGTGAATGTGAAAGTCTCAAAAGAATTTACACCTGGACATGGTACGAGAAAAGGCTTTCACATCCTTCCCTGCTCTTCACATTAGTATAAAAAACAATTTCGGCATTGTGACCGAAGTGTAGGTAATACACAGTATAAAGCTGCTAATTAAAGAACTCCCTTCATCTCTCAGGTGGAATCCTTGTGCCTCAGGGTCAGACAACGCCCTCAGTAACAGTGAATCTGCAATTATAGAGCGTAGCCACCATTACACGAGAGACATGATGAGATCTGGCAATCAGAATCCCACAGACAATAGCAACAAAACACATGAACTTCATGAAAACTACAATTGAAGGATCAATTCTCTCATCAACCCAGAACGCGGATAACAAAAACACATCAAGATGAGTTTTCAGACAGGTTTACTTTGGAATGTGGAGTATGAGGACTCCATTTCTCAGAAGCATTTATTCGCAATAAAACTCCACATATTTTACAGTTACTAACCAATGTTTTAGCCACCTGAGAATAAACCCCTGGAACAATAAACGGACAGTAAGTTGGACAGTGAATGTGATTGCAACTGTGTGTAATTGGGTTCCACTGCTCTTTGGTTTCCTGGTGTCAAAATTGTATCCCTGTTCTTTCACCACACCAGTTCCTTGAATACATCTAGACTGTTCTACCAAACTTTACCACCCAAGTCAAGTCCCAAAAATGGAACCTTGACACTCGAGTAATACAGGACCAGTGGGAGGGTGGAGCAAATTCCTGCCCCTAATCAACAGCTGACAGATCACCCCATGAAACTTAGATTATAGATTATCACTGGGATACAAAGACAAAAAGGAATTCGGAAGACTGGATGGGAATTCTTAACCAGCTTCAGAAATGATGTTTACAGGAAAATTGGAGATTAGAACAATATTTATTCAAAAACTATACTACATACAACAATCCATTGATCAGAGGCTTCAGAATCAAGACCAAATGAGGTTCATCGATTGTGGTACCTGCAAGGATGTCTCAAAAGGGTAAAGTAAATTCCGTCCAGTCAACTCACACTTGACCAGTAAAACTATTAATGAGGGATGTCAGCTCAAAGTACTAATTGCTAATTTATACTTACCACCACTGATAACTGAAGTCATAAGGAAAATTAAAATGAGAGCTGAATGAACTAGAATCACAGATGACACGATTCTAGTTTCATTTATTTCACCAGCCTAATGACACAGAAGATATAGATAATTGTTATAAAGGCCAACTTGCCTTTCTTCAAAGGAAGATCAGCGTAGAGCATCTGGTTCATGGAATTCCTGAATCATGGATTTTAAGCTATTAAATGTACACTTTCCTTCTGACTTTCCGGTTCACCATTCACATATTTTGTTTATCGTAGTGCAGTGCTGAACTGCACGTTTAAAGGCAGAGTGAACTTATAAAGTAGCTCAATATGAAATCATTGCAGGACTTAGAAGGGAAAACTTTAAACAATCAATATAAGTTACTCCCCAGCATTGATTCAAGAACTTTTCATAAACAAAAAAAAAAAGCTGAATATTTCTATGAAACTTCTATCGCACTTTTACAAAATTTGGCAAATTGGTAACATCATAGAGTGCTCAGCTATGTTGGAATGGCTTACTAACAATCTTGAAGTTTAAAAATTGTTTGAGAAACTATCTTATTCTAAATTAAATAGACCATGTGGGAACCAACCAGTAAGCTGCCGCGCCACTAGTCCACTGTTTCGCAGGACCTAGCATCAGAAGGAGTCCCGATTGTTGGCAGCAGTGAAAAGTAGACTCCTAAGGCACCTTTTTTGTTTTTTAAACTCCCAAGACATTGCTAGGGATTTCAAAATTAATTACTTAAAAAGAATACTATTAAGTCCAATGTGATTGATAAATAAAGCCCAAACAGCTAGCATGGTGTCAACAGTTCTTGTTTATAGAAGTACTGGATGAAGGTTTGAGAGTCTTGGAAATTAAAAGACTTCTATTGATACATTCATTACATCACGTTCCCACTGGCATGAACAGTTTACACACCAGCCTGAGAGTAGTACTGTGGAATTATTTAAGGCGTGTAGTGCCTTGGAGGAAGCCAACAGAGGACGGCATCACCTGTGAGACAGGAGCAAGTACCATCTAGAGTCCTGGGGACAAGCATCTCTCAATGAATAATCAGGAACTAGTTGTATGGGTAAAGATACTGACCACTTTAACCCCTTCCGTGCTCATGACGAGCTCAGCTCGTCATGCTGCGCGGTAGCGCTGTGCGCATGACGAGCTGAGCTCGTCACGAGCCCACCCGCGATCGGAATGTCCAGCACACAAGCGGAATTCCGATCGCGGTCAAGGGGTTAATAACATCACCTCCACTGTGGAATGTGTCCATCTTATACGCTAGACACAAACAAGTACTGGAAAAGCGAATAGGTCTTGCACTGGCTGCCAGCCTTCCGGCTTTGAAAGTGCTGGTTTTGTCATGGTTTGGTTAAACTATTATTGCTGAAGGAGCTGTAAAGATCTCACCAATATAAAAAAAATGTTAAGTTAAAAAACATACCAAAAAAAAAAAAAAAACAAGTGTACTTTGTGTGAGAATGGGCTCCTTTAAAAAAAGCAGAATGACTTCGCTCAAAGTGAAGTTTGTGGATGGGTAAGTGGGCTGATGAACACTGGAGCGGGTGGAAAAAAAATGTGAACGGCAACAACAAACCAATTGCTGAAGAGGGGATAAGCCTCGAAAAGTAACCCATACAAGTCGAAGCCAATCAAATTTTTTTTAATGGAGTTTTATATAGCGTGAACCTGACCCGAAGGTATCGGGTATCAGAGCGCTTTACATAGCACCAGTTGCGTTACATGAGGACACATTCATTTTTGTTAGGCACGGGGAGATTAAGTGATTTGCCCAGAATCACAGGATGTTCAGTGTCATTGCCGAGACTTGAACCTGGTTCCCCAGATTCGAGGTCGACCGCCCTAGCCGTTAGGCCAACTTTGTTTTGATTGTTTATTTAAAATCGTAACAAGTCTCACAGTTTATTCTAAAACCAAAATTCTCCAAAAACAACACATACCTCCAGTTCTATTTTTCTGTAATGTCAAAAAAATTCATGGAGTTGCCGGTGTTAACACTAAAAATACTTTTTAAAAGTAACATCTAAAAGGACCTCATGTATAAATATCAAAGTGCAATTCTCAATAGATTGATGTACATTTAAACAAGAGCGGGGGCATTACTGGCTTATCGCTTTGAGCTACAGTACCCTGGTTTTAATTTTGAACTCCGCAGATGTTAGCAACGTCACAAGTCTATTGGTGAGCACGGTATCCTCTGGTTTAAAGCAAGCAATCACAGCTTGCCTGCAGGAGCGTAGACTATGTTCCAGGAAGGGAATTTTTAGGGATTTTCTTCTCTCCTCCATTAGTGCAAGCAGACACAAATGAAGTGCATGAAGTGTTCTTTTGCCGCCCAGCATAAACGGCACTCGGCCGGACCCTTTCCCCTCACCCACAGTGGTGGAGTTAATAAGACACAGTATCTGTGTCTCATATCTTAGTTTTACATACAGAGCATAAGTTTCAGTAAAGTAGTTTTGCTGTTTCAGCATTGTGTAGTTGGCAATAATCATCCAGTCCCTTGGTTAACGTGACGTTGTCTTCCAGGACAGAGGTCTTCTTAACTAGCAAGTTTACTGTTTTTTTTAAAAGCAGACAGAGAACGAACTCACCCAGAGCTTCTGTAGATGGAGTCCATGTATGGCTTCCTGCAGGTATATTGTCCCTGGATTTAAAGGGTTCTCATTGATGAAGACCATAAAACTTCACTCAGAGTTCCACTGCAGGCCAATTTCGGTCTGATAGTGGTCACATAAGCCCCGTATCTTGAGTACTTGTTTTGGAATTCCAAACTTTAGGCACATCTGTGCAGGTAATACATATTTTGGGAGAGAAAAAAACATATCTTTAAGTTCTCAAAATGGCTCGCTCAATGATCATTGCATCTCTGCCACCAAGAGCCTCCGAACCGTATGCCAGAGTTGGTAGTAACTCCGCAGATATCACCTTCAAGATCCTTAATATGCTAGGGCCTCTTCAGCCATTAAAGAAAACACTGAAGGCTGACAGTGCCACTCCTATCCTTGTAATTAGCAATTTTTGTTCCACAAAAGTTGCTTTAGCGCCTATCCAGACGCACAGGTACTTCTATGTCGTAACATTCTCCAAAGGGTGGTCCTTTAAGTACCGTGTGTAGAGCTCATTTGTTCCTATTTATTGTCCGGGTCTTTGTGCCGTTTGTCTCCATCCGACGTTCTTCTGTGTGCTGCAACTGTGCAGTAATTCGCCTTTGAACCCGATCATGGTTTGCCCGACTAGAAGCATGTCATCCCCATACAGTAGATTTGAAATACCAAAATAACTCAGATGATATTGTCTAATACTTGTGAAAGGTCAGTCACAAGCAGGTTAAACAAACATGGTGCCAGGACAGCGCCTTCTTTTGAGCTCCGATAGTTGGAATTTTCCTCAATAATCTGTCCCACACACCAAGTATTACGCTGATCCAAGTCTTAGAATAAAGGAGCTGAATTGCTTTTACTAGCGGGCCCGGTATGCCAAACTTATCTAGTTTGGCCCAGAGGAGATAGATTCCGTTATACTACATCGAATGCAGCCTTGTAATCCACAATGCAGATGTGCAAATTATGCTTTTTCTCTCCTTGTTGTATCAAATTAAGAGGGAAAGCAGCATGATATTTACAGCTGTACCAGTACTCTTTAGAAAACCTGACTGATTAATTGGAATTATCTTATTCTACTCTGCTCAGCTGGTAAGATCTTCGACTGCAGCAAACTGTTTAGCTTCAACACCTTATAGCACTATAAGACGGTACTTTGCCAGGTCCTTCTATCTCCACCCTTGAATATACCATACATGTAATTTTAGAACAATCAAATGGTCTTGGCTAATTCCAAATCTAACAAGCATTTGCAATGCAATAGGTCTCGCATTTACGCGGGTTTAAGCTATTGGCATTGTAAATGAAAATGCCTTTTATTTATGTTTTGAAAACCAAAACATAAATGAAGGGCATTGTCATTTACAATGCCAATAGCTCAAACTGCATAAATGCGAGACCTATTGCATTGCAAATGCTTGTTCAAACCTTGGAGTCGATCGTCGTAGCCGTTGGGCCTGTGAGCTGGAGAAGGCCCATGACCAATTAACGCCAGCACTCACACCGCACGCAGTTTAGAGTTTTATTAAATCACCCCCACCCACCCAACAAACCGAGTGTGACGAGCAAGCACCCGAGAGCAGCGGGAGGTACAGCGCCCAGGTCTTACGAGAAACGCACCGGGGTGAAGCGGGAACCTCATGCTGGAGACGGAAGACGGGGGGGCCCTCATCACCCTGATGAGGCGGCACCCTGCGGAACACAGCAGAGAGGGACTCCACCCCACGGGACTTCTGTACCACTGCGAAACTGCACAAAAACTGCTAACCTATACACACGCCCACATGACTTTTTGTGAATAACTGCACCGATTTCCTGCAGAGTGTGACGAAATCAGTAATATGATCGCTGCCCCGGGGTGTTCAGATGTTATGCTGTTCACCACCAAGTGATGAATCACTGACAGACAGACACACACGCACATCCCCCCCCCCCCCCCTCAGTCACAACAGCGGGCGGTAAACAGCTCCTCTTCAATCCTATCAGGCACTTTACTCCTTCAGTTTGGCAGTATGTTCAGTGTGGAATATGCAATTGTATTTATATAGCGCTTACTACCCCGTTGAAGCGCTTTTCGGCGAGTAGTAAAGGATTAGAGGTGAATTCTCTGTTAAAGCGCACACATTTAATTCCAGCCAAATCTGCAATTGTGTCTAACTGGCCTCTAAAGTCATTCTTGACGCCAAATGCACTTGTAAGTTATGTCTTTCAAACTACAAAATACCCAAAACCCTTGCGGCTCCACACACATAAACCAGCCCCGGAAGGACTTACCGTGTGTGTCAAATTTCATTATAGCCCAAGTCACTGAATAATGGACCAGAACGCGTGATGTTTCGGCAGAAAACCTGCCACGCATGTACCTTGGAAAAAGGCGCGAGTGTTCATCCATGTACCAACTTAGGACAGCGAAAACAGGAGCTCCTAAAATGCAGACTCTAGCAGGAGATAAGAACACCAGAGACGCCACAGAAGTCACGGAGAACAAGCGCAGTGCGCCCTGAAGCTACAGTGCCCGGACAGCTCGTGACAGCATTTTCTCTCCGACTTAAAAAATGTGCAATGCGAACGTCTACTGCTCCCGAAAAACTGCAGTCATGATGGGTTTTGCCTAGTCCTTTGCCTTTTACAAGTTGTACAGCATATATAAATTAAAAACAACACGGCACATGTAGCATCTGTAACAAACGGTGCAGAGAATCGAAGTGAGGAGGTGGCTCAACATATAACGCTGCCGACTTTGGAGCTGGAGAACAGGGTTCGAGCCTCGGGTGGGCTATATCACGTAATCACAAATAAACAGATCTCGAAGGGGAGTGGGGAGAGAATTAAAACAGGGGGGGGGGGGTCACAAAGAGCGCATTACCACTGCATCACGTGGCTCCTTTGCCAAAGCCAAATGAAGGGGAAAAAAAGTGCTTACAGACTAATTAAAGGAGACAGTATAACGGCGCAAGTAAAAGATCCAGTCCAGGTGGGCGGGGCCAAAAGGAGACAGGGCGGTAACAAGGAGAGACTAAAAAGCCTCACTTACAATGGAAAGCCAGCGGAAAGAAGGGGCGGAGCCTACACTACACTTCTGAAATCTGCTCGATTACAAGAAGCCTCACAGAGCGAGCAGCGCATGCGCGCTGCAACGCAGGTCTGCGAAACCTAAAAAGGACCTCAGAATGACCCCAAGTGAACACAATTGCTTTGCTGGCTTCTGAAGGCAAGATCTTTACTAGAACAATTCTGGAAATACTTGTGACGTGGGCTTCGAAAAAGTCGTATCCACTTTATACGAACTTGAGTTAGAGAGGGATGTTCAACTATGGAGAACATTGTGACCGTATCACGGTAGAATTCTCTTAGTTTGTGTGCCATGTTGACAACTGGGCAGCGTTAATTCAAGCAGATCAGTGGCTACAGACTAAATTGAAGGGATGGAGAATAGATAAAACTTTGTTGATCATAATCAAACTGCATTTAAATATGTTAGCAATGGTTAAAGTTCCTGGTGGTGGAGGATGCACCCTGGGAATAATGACTGAGAACGGCTAGAATCAGTGCCACGAAATGCCCCGCCTTTTTATCTTCATTATACATGTCTGATCCGCGGAGTAGATTAAATTCTTTCCAGGTGGTCTCTCCAAAGCTAGGATGCACAGAATTACCCATCAATCTTATGCCAATTCTAGTGTTAATTGCATCAATCGCTATTGGTTAACAACAACTGATTAAATATTTTGAAAGAAATTCATTGTGAAAACCATCTCAACAGTTCATACTGAAAAGGCCCAAAACACAGTATTTGCTAGAAAAGGAAAGTTTGTTGTATGTGGTTTATTACACAAGTTCTAGCTTAGGCTTAGTGAGCGAGGCATTACCTGTTCCTTTAATTTTGCGTAGATGCACATAACCTCAAATGTCTTTTTTTTATTTTTTATTTTAGGATGCTATATTTACCCATTTCACAAACTGAGCCACACTAGAAGACAGCAATGTCA
Organism: Calotriton arnoldi; assembly: GCA_963921515.1. Lineage (NCBI taxonomy): Eukaryota > Metazoa > Chordata > Amphibia > Caudata > Salamandridae > Calotriton > Calotriton arnoldi. Next base: position 135,273 of record CAWUFW010017911.1, read on the forward strand.
CCTTTACTGCAGTGTCTCCTTATGTCTGATGGAAATACTTTCTATTGATGGCATACTGTACCTTTCACCTGTAGGGTGAGACCTAAGAACTAAGCATCATAAGCCAACCATCACAGAATGGGGCGAGGACAGTCTCGGAGGCTGTCTTGCTCTGTTTTAGTCCAAACAAAAATAGCCTGATTAGCAGGGTGGCTAAATTCATGCCCTTAGTCCTGCAGCGTTTCGTGTACACTGAACTGGTCTATAAAATGAGCAGGACCTACTGTTTTATTTAATTTTCGTTAGATCGGAGGCTCAGTCTAATGCCCGTTATTTAATCTTGTCATTTTATACTGTAATGCTCCACACTTCGGGAAGGCTGTTTTGGTAGGGGGCCTACCTATGAAGGGGCGGTGCGCTCTACTGGCCTTGATCGTCTCAAGTCTAGACTACGAGAATGGAGCTGATCTGGTCTTCCCAATTATTTCCAGCACCAGCTACAAAATGCCCTGGCCTGAGGGCTGCTGAATCTGTGCCTTAAGGATGGCCTGACTCCCAAACTGTAGACCGCCACCAGCGGAAGGGGTCCAAGCGCCACAACTTACAGTCCTGGGCGTCAGCTTTTCATGGCAGATGCCTTACGGTTTTCCACCACATTCTTATCCACAACTCTTCTTCCACATCAGAACCCTAAAGCAATCCACTACCTTATACTACAGGCCCCATCATCGCCAACGCCCATGTGGGTGGCGAAGCCTTCTGTGCCTGCACCTCACCTGCCGAATGTATTGGTTTCCCCTTATGAACTTCCATCAAAGGCACTCAGGAAATACACAAATATGTTTAACTAACGTCCCTTGTTAAATACGTATATTTTCTGAGCTTCCATTGCCTCAGTGTCTCTTGCCACAGCTGACAGCGCCAGGAAGCCACAGACCTGGGCAAGCATAACTAACAGAAGTCAGCTGGAAGATGCACCACATTGCTTGAGATCCGACACTCGAATGCAGAGTTCCACCCTTCATTCTGACCAGGTCCAGGGCATGGATTCTTATTTAGAATATTCCACAATGTTTTCGAAATGTATTTTATGGAGGGCCCATAGTAAAAGTGCAAGGATTGTGTCCCATTATGGAATGTGTTTCACATGCGATTTATGAAAACTGATTGGTAAAACAAGTTAGTCAGAAAGAGAAACACCCTGCACTATTTGCGACCCGAGAGGTGCGGCCTTGGAGAGTGTGAAGCAAACATACCAACCTGAAGCGCCAAGCAACCAAACCTGAAGCCCAGAAACACTTCAACGGGTTCGAAAATATGACAAGACCAACTCGTAGGTTAACTTAGCAAAAACTCTGTCTTTCGTGGCATTCTAAACCGGCATTTTAATTGGTTATTGACTGTTCTCCTAGTGAACATGTTTCTAATACTCTTACTTGGGAGATGCGATCGATAAACCAAAGTGGCAGTAACATGTTAGTAACTTTGCCACCAGGTGCGTCTGTCTGCGATGTAATCCATTATTTCTCCAAAATTTATGGTGGATTCGCAAGCCTTCCATCACAGTGACAAACACTACAATTGCTCCCATGTTTTACGGTGCAATTGTTTTCCCTTCTAAAATAATAATACATCTTCAAAAAAGGTTTCCATTGTTTAATTTGCTAATTTGATTTACAATCTTCAACCCTCACTGTTACGGGATTCGAGACAGGTTTTATGTCACTGTTAGCACAAGACATAACCCAACTAGTTCATTATGTGAGAGAACCCACGCACCCAAGAGACACCTCTGATCAGCCGACCTCTCTGGCCACCATCCCACACACCTACAAGACCCAAACAGGAGGGTAGTCCTTCTCCTACCTCGCAGCCAAGGCCTGGAACGACCTCCCCCTCTGCCTCCAACAAACCCTCACACTGCCCCAGTTTAGGAACGACCTCAAGACCTGGCTCTTCGGATGACCCAAGCACGCTACGGAGCCAGCCCTCCTCCCCCCCCGCCTTAGCAACTTGAGACCCTCGCGGGTGAGTAGCTGCGCTTTACAAACCAGATTGAGAAAACACTGCTTGAAAGGGATATCTTCTGCAGCAAGGGTCTAAATCGCCTGTAGCCGCGTTAGCAAAAGCATCACTGAGTATAACCCTACACAACCAAGAATAAGGTGACGAGTAAGTTTCTGGATTTGGGACTGGTCTTAGCTAAAAGGGACAGCACCAGGTATTGGAAATCGAAAGGTGGCCCTAACAGACAGATGGAAGAAAGAATTTGTTAAATGGACAGAATGCGAGGGGGCAGTCAGGTTGCTAATAGCCAAAATAACAGGGAGCCAGAAGGCAATGGAAACGGCCAGGGCATGGGCAGAGTTGGCGGAACTGCTATAGAACCTTCTAGATGAGAGGGATGAAGTCCCAGGAGGAGAGGCCCCCCCGACGGTGAATGTTGAGCCCCACACTCTTGACATACCCCCAGGAGCTCACTACCCCCTCCTGATGCAGCTCACTCCCACCACTGACATACCCCCAGGAACTCCATACCCTCTCCTGATGAAGCTCACTCCTACCACTGACCCCTTGCCCAGGAGCTCACTCCTATCACTGACATCCCCCCAGGAGCTCCCTACTGATGCAGCTCACTCCCACCACTGACCACCCCCCCTCCTGATGCAGCTCTCTCCCACCATTGACATCCCCCAGGAGCTCCCTACCTTCCTGGTGCAGCTCTCTCCCACCACTGACATCCCCCAGGAGCTCACTCCCACCACTGACATCCCCCAGGAGCTCCCTACCCCTCCTGATGCAGCTCTCTCCCACCACTGACATCCCCCAGGAGCTCACTCCCACCACTGACATCCCCCAGGAGCTCCCTACCCCCTCCTGATGCAGCTCTCTCCCACCACTGACATCCCCCAGGAGCTCACTCCCACCACTGACATCCCCCCAGGAGCTCCCTACCCCCTCCTGATGCAGCTCTCTCCCACCACTGACATCCCCCAGGAGCTCCTGACCCCCTCTTGAGGCAGCTCACTCCCACCACTGACATCCCCCAGGAGCTCCCGACCCCCTCCTGAGGCAGCTCACTCCCACCACTGACATCCCCCAGGAGCTCCCGACCCCCTCCTGAGGCAGCTCACTCCCACCACTGACATCCCCCAGGAGCTCCCGACCCCCTCCTGAGGCAGCTCACTCCCACCACTGACATCCCCCAGGAGCTCCCTACCCCCTCCAGATGCAGCTCACTCCCACCACTGACCACTCCCCCTCCCCCCTGATGCAGCTCACTCCCACCACTGACATCCCCCAGGAGCTCCCTACCCGCTCCTGAGGCAGCTCACTGAATTGAATTGAAAGGGCATTTGTATAGCGCATGGCTACCCGGAGGCCTCCCAGCGCTGGGCATGCCTAATCAGATGGTGATGAGGAGATTAGGGAAACAGAATAGTTTTCAATTGTTTTCGAAAGACCAGGTGGTTGTGTTCCATCCGGAGATGGAGCGGCAGTGCGTTCCACAGTTTGGTAGCATTAAGAGAGAAGAGACGACCACCGTTCTGGCCCTCTTAACTCTGGGGACTGCTACAAGGTGGAGGTCGTCCGAACGGAGTTTCCTGTTAGCTTTGTATGGGAGAATCATGGACGAGATTAATGGGGGCCCTTTCCCCTGCAGGGACTTATGCACGATGCAGAGGGCTTTAAACTTTACTCTTTCCTTCACCGGCAACCAGTGAAGGGAGCGGATGGCAGGCTTGGCTGAGGTGCGATTGGGTACACCCAGCAATAGTCTGGCTGCGCAGTTTTGGACCGTTTGGAGTTTGGTCGTGACTGCCATCGGGGCTCCCAGGTAAAGTGCATTTCCATAGTCAATCCTTGAAAGAATTAATGATTGAACTAGGACTTTCTTGGCTTGTGGAGGGAGGAGGGGAAGCACTTTCCTAGCCATTCTGAGCAGGCCAAAACAGGTGGCAACTGTCTTTCTTGCCTGCACCTTGAATGTCAGGTTCTGATCTAGCCAAATGCCCAGACTCTTTATTTCAGTTTTGGGAGCTGGGACTGGGCCCATGCATGCTGGCCACAAGGACTCCAGTGTCGCTTGGGTGGGGTTGCCCAGGATCATGACCTCGGTCTTATCCCCGTTGAGCTTCAGATGGGAAGCTCCCATCCACTTAGAGACCTCCGTTAGGCATGAATGAAGGGCCATAGACTGATGTGTTGCCTGGTTGAGAGCCACGACCAATTGAGTGTCGTCGGCGTAGGTTACCATTTAGATACCAAAAGGGGCAACAATTGCCGCCAAAGGGGCCATATATACATTAAAAAGAGTCGGGCTTAAAGATGAGCCCTGGGGGACACCACATATCAGAGGCAGGGGTAGCGAGCTCACATCTCCTTCAAAGACCCGGAAGAGACGACCCTCTAGGAAAGAGCGCAGCCATTTCAAGGCTGTGGCAGCTATTCCTATTTTTTTGAGACGGTGAATAAGAATACGGTGGTTCACCGTATCAAATGCTGCGCTCAGATCGAGAAGGATGATGGCTGGAGAACCTCCGGTGTCCAGAATCTTTCTACTTTCCTCTACCACGGCTAGTAGAGCGGTTTCCGTGCTCTGACGTGGGCGGAATCCGGTCTGGGAGGGGTGCAGTAGGCTATGGGATTCCAGGAAGTTGGAGAGAGTGTGGTGATCGTGTTTTTCGGTCACTTTGGCGATCCCAGGAAGAAGGGAGATGGGGCGGTAGTTGCCCCATGGGTTTCTTCAAGAGTGTCTTCACCATTGCCCTTTTCCAGTTAGGGGATACTACTCCCGTGTTGAGGGAGGTATTGATCACATTTGCAACAGTAGGGGCGACTATGTGTGCTACTTTTACCAGGATGTTCATGGGTGCGGGTCCCTAGGTGACCCACTTTTCACCAGAGAGATCAGAGTCAGAAGAGTTTCCTGGGAGGGGGGGGGGGAGGACTCCAACAGGTGACTGGGGAAAGTAGAGCATTGATCGTCCCGTTCATCCTCAACTTGGGGCAGTAGTTTGAGAATGTTGTGAATTTTGGTGCTAAAAAACTCTGCCTGTTTATTGCATCGTTGGCCTGAAGTGTCAGGGGCGACAGGTGGGGCCGGGATTTTAATAAGTTTCTTTATAATGAGGAAGGTCTCTCTGGGGGGAGTTAGAAACCAGAAGAATTTTTTCCTCGAAAAAAGATGCTTGTGCCTTTTTAATTTCTGCTCTGCATTTGCAGACGGCTCTTCTATAAATCGCTCTTCTTGCTGGGTGAGAAGTCTTTCCTCCAGCTTCTCTCATGTACTTTGCAGCATTGCTTAAGAGCGCGCAATTCCACGGAGTACCAAGGGGATTTGTAAGGACCGTTCTTTTTCCTAATCAGTGTTTTGGGGAGGACCTGATTTAGCGAGTCCTCGATCCAGCTGCAGAAATCCTGATTGGCTGCGACTGGACAGGGATCTGGCGTGGGTCTGGTCTTTTCCAGTTCTTGGGTCCATTTGGAGCTTGGACCAAGGCTGACTCCAGGACCGTAAGGGTTGGGCATGGGGGATGGAGATCCTGGGGCGCCATGAAAGGGGAATGAGGAAGTGATCGGACCAAGGAATGGGATCATTTCCTGTAAGGTTCTCCAGATTGGAGAACACAGGGTCAAGACAATGTCCTTTGATATGGGTAGCGCGCAGAACCTTTTGCGACAGCTGCAGAGACATAAGGTCTTGCGCTAATTCGAAGGCTGTTGCTGCTTTCGAATCGTCGAAGTGCAAGTTAAAATCGCCAAGGAGGGTGAAGTTGGCGGAGGTGCTGGCTAGGTTGATGGCAGTTTCTACCAGCGCTTTACAGAAGGAGCCTTCCGCTCCTGGGGGACGATAGATCAAGATGCCAGTGAGCGAGAGGAAAGGGGAGAATTCTATTGAGAAATGCACATTCTCACAATCTGTGAGAGGGTTTCCATATAGGCGGCAGGTGAGGTGGTCTTTATAGAGGATCGCAGTTCCCCCACCTTTGCCTATTGCTCTGTCCACCCTCTGTATTAGGTATCCCGGGGGGAGTGTTTCCACAATGTCTGGCTCCGAACTGGAGTTGAGCCAGGTTTCTGTTAAAAACAGCCCAGATCTGCAGTTAAGTAGGAACAATTTATAGAGGACCGTACCTGCAGTGGGGGTGGCGAAACAGGTGAGTGCAAATGCGCCAGGAAAAGTTAATCACGAACTGTGCAAATACGCAATTTTAAAAGAGATGTCAGGTGATTTTTAAAAAGCAGCGAAACAACAATAGCATACAAGTCAACTCCCAGCTCAAGCCTCAGGAGGATTAGGCAGCCCCACCACTGACATCCCCCAGGAGCTCACTCCCACCACTGACATCCCCCAGGAGCTCCCTACCCGCTCCTGATGCAGCTCACTCCCACCACTGACATCCCCCAGGAGCTCACTCCCACCACTGACATCCCCCAGGAGCTCCCTACCCGCTCCTGATGCAGCTCACTCCCACCACTGACATCCCCCAGGAGCTCACTCCCACCACTGACATCCCCCAGGAGCTCCCGACCCCCTCCTGATACAGCTCACTCCCAGGAGCTCCCTACCCGGTCCTGATGCAGCTCACTCCCACCACTGACATCCCCCAGGAGCTCACTCCCACCACTGACATCCCCCAGGAGCTCCCTACCCGCTCCTGATGCAGCTCACTCCCACCACTGACATCCCCCAGGAGCTCCCTACCCGGTCCTGATGCAGCTCACTCCCACCACTGACATCCCCCAGGAGCTCACTCCCACCACTGACATCCCCCAGGAGCTCCCTACCCGCTCCTGATGCAGCTCACTCCCACCACTGACATCCCCCAGGAGCTCCCTACCCGGTCCTGATGCAGCTCACTCCCACCACTGACATCCCCCAGGAGCTCACTCCCACCACTGACATCCCCCAGGAGCTCACTCCCACCACTGACATCCCCCAGGAGCTCCCTACCCGCTCCTGATGCAGCTCACTCCCACCACTGACATCCCCCAGGGGCTCCCTCCCCCTCGCCGATGACACCTGCATCCAACCACGCATTTGACATCATAAACAAAACTACAAGTCCCAGAATGCACCGGGACGCTGGGCAGAGGACTGCTTGGAAAGCCCCAGGGTCACCGGCAGCCCCGCCCCTCCCCCCCAATGAGTCCCCCCCCCCCCACCCCCCCATCTCACCGGCCGGGCTCGCGCTCCGTCTCGGCGAGGGTTCCGGTCTCTAGCTCTGTCCAGCACAGCTCGGCGCCATCACAGCCCGCGGGCAGCGTCCACCCGGGTCACTGGCTCTGGGCTCGCGCACGGGATCCGGCGGCTCGCGCCGTCTGCGTCGGGGCAGCTCGCGCACAGCGTCCTCAGCTGCAGCGAAGGCTCTGACAACAGCAGCGGCTCGCGCCGTCTGCGTCGGGGCAGCTCGAGCACAGCGTCCTCAGCTGCAGCGAAGGCTCCGACAACAGCAGCGGCACGCGCCGTCTGGGTCGGGGCAGCTCGCGCTCACTACGTCCGGGCGGCGACGGCTCGCGTTCAGCGTCCTTCCCAGCAGCTGCAACGAAGACTCTGACAACAGCAGCGGCCGAGCGCGGAAACAGAGGAGAGGCTCCGTGACGTCAGGCTGACCTGCGGGGCGTAGACACTGACGAAGGACCAGCGCCGAGACAGTCACGGTGACGCGCAGCTGCGGCGACGCTCACAGGCGTCAAAGAAACAGAAGTAGGACGAGTGAGGCGTCCCAGAAGCAGTGACGTCAGACGTGCACGTGAGGACGTTGGAATGGACACCCTGGCACACTGCTCTCTCAGGCATGCAGGAGCACAGGTGCCACTGCAGTGCTCCTCAGAGCATCACATGCAGCGTCTGCACCTCACATGCAGCATCTGCACCCCACATGCAGCGTCTGCACTTCATATAATGCGTCTGCAGCTCACAGGCAGCGTCTGCACCTCACATGCAGCGTCTGCACTTCACATGCAGTGTCTGCACCTCACAGGCAGCGTCTGCACCTCACATGCAGCGTCTGCACCTCACATGCAGCGCCTGCACTTCACATGCAGCATATGCACTTCACATGCAGAGTCTGCACCTCACAGGCAGCGTCTGCACTTCATATGCAACCTCTGCACTTCACATGCAACCTCTGCACTTCACATGCAGCGTCTGCACCTCACATGCAGCGTCTGCACCTCACATGCAGAGTCTGCACTTCACATGCAGCGTCTGCACTTCACATGCAGCATCTGCCCCTCACATGCAGCGTCTGCACCTCACAGGCAGCGTCTGCACTTCACAGGCAGCGTCGAAGGCAGCATCTGCACCTCACATGCAGCGTCTGCACCTCACATGCAGCGTCTGCACCTCACAGGCAGCGTCTGCACCTCACATGCAGCATATGCACTTCACATGCAGCATCTGCACTTCACATGAAGTGTTTGCACCTCACATGCAGCGTCTGCACTTCACATGCAACCTCTGCACCTCACATGCAGCGTCTGCACCTCACATGCAGCGTCTGCACCTCACATGAAGCGTTTGCACCTCACATGCAGCGTCTGCACTTCACAAGCAGCGTCTGCACCTCACAGGCAGCGTCTGCACTTAACATGCAGCGTCTGCACTTCACAAGCAGCGTCTGCACCTCACAGGCAGCGTCTGCACCTCACATGCACCTCACATGCATCAGTTGCACCTCACATGCATCGTCTGCACCTCACATGCAGCGTCTGCACCTCACATGCAGTGTCTGCACCTCACATGCAGCGTCTGCACCTCACATGCAGCGTCTGCACCTCACATGAAGCGTCTGCACCTCACAAGCAGCGTCTGCACCTCACATGCAGCGTCTGCACTTCACAAGCAGCGTCTGCACCTCACATGCAGCGTCTGCACCTCACAGGCAGCGTCTGCACCTCACAGGCAGCGTCTGCACCTCACAGGCAGCGTCTGCACCTCACATGCAGCGTCTGCACCTCACAGGCAGCGTATGCGCTTCACAGGCAGCGTCTGCACTTCACATGCAGCGTCTGCACCTCACATGCAGCGTCTGCACTTCACATGCAGCGTCTGCACCTCACAGGCAGCGTCTGCACCTCACATGCAGCGTCTGCACCTCACATGCAGCGTCTGTACTTCACGGGCAGAGTCTGCACTTCACATGCAACCTCTGCACTCACATGCAGCATCTGCACTTCACATGCAGCGTTTGCACTTCACATGCAGCGTCTGCACCTCACATGCAGCGTCTGCACCTCACATGGCCTCCCTGGCTCTGTTGACCTTCATTATCAGTCAGTGCTCCTTAGGGAGCTGGACACCACTTTTAAAGGCTTCCCTCCAACATTTACTGTTTAAAGTATTTACTGACAAGGGCTTTAATAACCAGCTTTTGGTGGTAACCCATCATGTCAACCATGTCAAACCATAACAGGTGACTCCGTCAACCAATAATAATGCCCACAACAGTACATAACAGGGCGGCATCCTCTGCTGGTCCCCTTTGTTCCCCTTTGATGCTCATGGCAGCTTCTAAGTGCCTTTTCTTCACCTATTTTGCTGTTTCACGGATTCTATGTCAGGACCGGAGGCTCCGATTATGCTCCTCTTTTCTTTACTTCTTTTGACAGCAGCCAATAACAATAAAGTTAAAACATTACTACATTTCTCATGATACCCTAAGATATCACGTGTCCAACCATAGAGCCACTGCCCTATATATACCCTTCATAACGACAGTGTCCTCTTTCTTTGCTGCTTCGCAGCCAGTTAAGTACTCTTTCATTATTTTCCTGTCATTGACTGTATGTTGATCTGCATATATATCATTATGGTAATTGACGTTACTAGCGCGCTTCGGGCTGCCTGATCTTTGTGATTGTGCAGGCTTGTTTGGTACTCATTTATTGCCTAGCTCAGTATAACTGTAACGCCGCCAAGCGAGTTTCACTATCATCTCGCTCTATTGGCGTGTCATTTCTGGTGCTTCTGGGAGGGCTTTGCCTTCCGACCGGGTGCTCCGCGCCCATGTCCCTTGCAGTGTGCAGCAGGAGAACGGGAGCGAGGATGCGTGTCTTAGGGATGCGCAGTCCTCTTTCTAGATTGCCTCAACATGTGGCACCACGCATGCGCGGCAGACATCTTTGTTGCCTTTTAGTGTTCGAGAGGCTTTGTGTAACGCGGGAGCCGTGTATAACTGCTCTAGTTAACCAACTGCATCGAGGCAGCTCCCTCTTGACACCCGGTAGATCCTACGGTGCAGGGTTGTACAGTAGTGCATAGGCTCTGCCTAGAGTGGTTGACAAGCCCTCCCTCCACCACATATTGCTTTTAGAGACAATTGTCTGTAGTTGGCTTGCCTGAGGCTGGCGCTACTCCCCCTGTCTTGCTCCTGACTTAGGTGTAGTCACCCTAAAATTTACGGCCTTGTCTTCCCTAACAGTCCGACTGTATTAATTTAAGATGGAAAAATCCTATGAGGAAGAATTTTTCTACGAGGAACCCACAGGGTCCCTGGAGCAACTAGTAAATGCTTTGGACATGGGGGTGCAACACTATGTTAATAGGGCCTCGGTTCACGCGATTGAACCCTTTAAGCGCCATCCGTGTGGCTATGCAGCACAACAAGGCTGGTTACCTACTCCTCCATTGCGGGCCGAACCCAAGGGGAAGTCCCCGAAGGATCCCCACGCAGCGGATTTCGCCAAATTGGCTAGTAGCTTGTCTACAGAGCATGACTATAGCGCTCCCTCGGAGGCTGCGGTCCCTGACCCATTACAAGACGATGATGATTCCTCCTCTCACCAGAGCTCGGACCAGGAGGAGACCCCCAGCCCCAACAAACGCTCACGGAAGGAGCGTTACCTGGACCCACCCACACAACCAAAACTACTCACCTTCGAGCCATCCGAAATTGTTCACCCGAAATCCACAGTCTGGCTGCCACCCCCAGAAGTGGCCGAATATGTACAGGACCACCTGTGACAAGCCTTTGATAAAGAGGTTCGCGCTGGATTGCGCTCAGAATGTCCCAGACAGGACCTTCAAGGCAAGATAGCTGACACCCTGGAGATAGACCCCACCATGGTTACTGTGAGAAAGACTGCCCCGATCCCCAAACCATACCTGCACTCCCGGACTTGGGTCCGCTTTCCGATGACCGGAGTCAGGACGCGACCCGGAAGGAAAACAGAGATCGTGACTGTGAGAAAGTGCCCTCTTTCTTGCATGGTAGGCCCCCACTTTTTGCTCAATTGCTGATGTTCTTTGACTGAGTGTGCCCTGGGCTCCTGCTAATCAGGTACCCAGGGCCTATGTTCCTTCCCTAAAACTGCATTGAAGCCTAAACCCAATTGGCATCTCTGGCCACATGTAAGCCCCTGGTAAATGGTACCATAGGTACCCAGGGCACTGTGACCAGAGAAGGCCTCTAAGGGCTGCAGCACTTATTGTGCCACCCTTAGAGGTCCTGTACCCTGACACTCACACACTGCCTTTGCAGGCTGCGTGTCTTGGTGCAGAACACAGTGAAGAGTCGACATGGCACACATCCCTGTGTGCCATGCCCACAAACCACTGCCCTGGCATACATCAGTCACCCCTCTAGCTGGGTACCCTATGCCAGTGGTGAGGGTACAGGTGCAGGAGCCCTGTACCCCTACAGTGCTCACCAACTACAAGAACGCTGACCGTGTAACGCCGCAAGTACACAATCGAGTCCAGATGGGCCGTCCGAGAAGGAGACAGGGCGGTAACAGTCCATTCCTGGGCACTGTAAGTGCAGTGCTGCCATTAGGAGTATATGGTGCTGGGAGTTTGTCATTACGAACTCCACAGCACCATAATGGCTACACTGAAAACTGAGAAGTTTGGTATCAAACTTCTCAGCACATTAAACCCGCACTGATGCCAGTGTGGGATTTAATGTAAAACGCAAAACAGAGGGCATCTTAGAGATGCCCCCTGAAACTCAACCAACTCCTAGTGACCTGACTGAGTGGCTGCTTAGGCTGCCACCAACAGACATGTTTCTGGACCCCTGGGTCGAGAGCCTGCTGCTCTCGGGGGCCTGAAACAATGCACATCCTGGGACGAGGTGCCAAGCCTCCTCCCCCAGGATGGGCAGGGTTCACGAAGGGGAAGCTTCAAAGGCATGCCGCCTTTGTGAGCCTCCCCAGACCATTTGCTGCTTTCAGCAACTTGTCCCCACTGGTTCTACCCCCCACTTTGGGCGGGAGAACCGGCGGGAAAAACAAGTGAGGGAAAGAGGTGTACCCACCTCTGCCAACTTCACCCCTCAGGCGAGGGAGGCGAGGCAAAGCACAACTCTGAGTCCCGCCATCTTGAGGATGGGGGGACCTAGCCAACCAGGGACAGGCTCCTGCCCCCCTCCCACTGGAGGGTGGCGCGATAGGGGTTGTACCCACCCCAGGGAAGAGACCCCTTGTTCCCTGCCCTTCACCTACCTGTAACGCCCCTAAATCTAGTATTTAGGGGGCACCCTGAACCTTGCTTCCTCAGATCCAGCCTGACAACAACAAGAAGAAGGACGAAGAGCCGTGCAGAGCTAACAAGAGGACGACGCCCACTGACTTGGCTCCAGCCCTACAGGCCTGTCTCCCCTTGAACCTGCTCCTGCGAAATCCCGGTGTGTCCTGCAGCCAGCAACCTCAAAAACCCCGGAGGACCTGCCTGCCTTCACTTCCAAGACTGCTTCTCCCGTGAACACCGGACTTGTTCAAACTGCAGCTTCTGGCTCCGGCCGGATACCGCGTGTGAGAAGTTGGCCTGGTATATGCTGTCCACTAATTATAGTGGGCACCTTGCACCAGTCCAAACAACCCCTTATTGGAGATAGGTTAAAGACAACCTTATTGAAAGGTATCCTAGTGGTAGCTATGGAGAGCAGCGTTCAGGCTAAGTCTTGAAGGAATGTAAAGCAGCTTGTTTTACCAGTCTATAATCTCTTGAGTGATCAAATGAAAGAGCACCACACCAGGTATATATTCAAAATATATGTATTTATTGCTAAACACACCCCTCTAGTCTCTTTATGAGGCTAGAGTTCGAAGTACATAAGTTAGAAGTTATTTAAACACAGTAATAGCACAAATACACGTTTGGGCCCTAGGGGCATACCAAATCATATACCAATAAAGTGGTATAAGAACCACGACTGAACTAGACACTAGGCCTAGAGCCTCTAGAAGTGCTTGGACCACAAGGAACCACCCAAGGTAGTGACACAGGGGACCCACGGGGGACGCGTGCAGTGTAAATACACAACCGCGATACGCCGTTGACTTCTATGGAGAAAGTCGCGATCAGGAAATTAAAGAAAAGGGACACTTAAAGGAGGACTTGGAGCAAACCCTTTGAGAACTAGTACTTTGAAGAGTCTCTACCCACGGGAGCACCGGAGTACTCGTGTTACCTCACCCAGGGAAGCCGGGTGCATAGGTGCCTTTCGGGGTCGGGTTTCGTCGTCGATTTGAATGGCGATCTGCTGCAAAGTGCTGCTGGCGACCAAGTGGAAAGTGTCCGGGTGGATCCAAGAGTGGATCGGAGATCTGAAGAACCTGAAAGCAGAGGGGACAGAGTCTGGGTCACTAGCCAGTGACCAGGAAGGCGATGGACAGATGCCCACCGATGTCGAGTGCTTCAGGTGCGTTGACGGTCGTCTTGACTCTTCAGCCACGAGGTCCAGGAGGCGTTGTCGGCGACCAGGAGCAGGATTCGGGCTGGTACACGATGTCTGTCGAGTGCTGAGGTGTCGGCGACCGGATTGGACCCAACAAGCCTTGGCAACGGCAAGTCTCAATGCAGAGGAAGATCGTCGATGGTGCAGACCAGCAAGGTCTGGGGAACTCACCCAGCGAGGGTAAGTGAGGGCAGGCCTGGAGCAACCAGGATGCCAAGTAAGAAAAGATTGGCCTTCGTTAAGGGCTACTAGCCAACGGGCTAGCGACCGCGAAGGAGCCTCGAGACGTCGCACGTGGATCTGGCTCACAGGACACTCGTGGAGTGGAGGCCAGTGATCTTCGGTGCAGTTGGTGCTGGAGGCTAGGGCTACTCGGAGCCCAAAGGACGCCTTCGTGGGAGACCCAGAAGAGGATGCACTTGCAAATGTGCTCAGTGTCCAGGGGTCACGGTCTCAAGTCACCCACGGTAGCTACGGGCCTCAGCTTTGCTGGGGACTCAGGGTAGCCTCGGGTAAGTCTGAGAATCAACCTCTGGTGATGCGATGACTTCGGCGTCCGACGGGAGCTTCAGAAATGCGAACCGGACAGATGCTTCTTTGGTGCCTGCCAAGCAGGGGAGTCACTCCTTGACCCCAAGGGAGATTCTTCTGTCCTCTAATCGTGAGTAGAGCGTCGAAGGTCCAGGATTCTGTTTCAGAGTTTCATCCAGGGATAATCTAATCTCCTAAGGACTGGGTTCCTATACTTATACTAAGTTTAGGGGTTGGACTACTCTGTGGCCCCACCTATGGGTGGGTCAGGGCAGAGGGGTGGCTACACCCCTTTCCCTTTGTCCAGTTCGCGCCAAAGCAGGGGCTGCAAGCCCCTGATCCGGTTTGAACTGGGGTATGCACAGGGACACCAAGTGTGCCCCCAGTGCAGGACTTCAAAGCACCCGAAAGTGCTCCCGCCCAGCCCCAATACACATTATCCTGTCTGGGGAGGTGGTCACACCTCCCTGGGACAGGAAACCTATTGTCCAGGCCTCCCCTGCCGGAGTTTCGTCCAGCAGCAGGAGGCCAGACTTGTGTCTGTGGCAGCAGCATCCATTTTGTGATGCCAGGCTTTAGAAAGAAGTTACCGGCCAGGCCAGGGTTAACATGTCTCTCCCTCTAGAAGGGTGGAATGCTACCCCCGCCGCCAGAATTGGCGGGAGGGTAGTATTCCAAGATGTTTGACACCAAACACGACATGTTTAGGTGCAGCCATTCCAAAGTTAGCATTTAACGCGAGGTTATAATGTGCTTAAGAGTATATGGTCAGGCTGCACTACAAACAGCATCAGAGAAGGGTCTCCGAACGCTGCAGAGGGGCCCTGCTCATGCAGGGGCACCCTCTCACATAGGAACCACGCACTCTGCCTTCAGGATTGATAAGGCCTGCCTTAGGAGTGACTTATAGGTTTATATGTGTGTATGTATTTAGTGATATAGGTAACCTATATCACAGTAAGGGGTGCATGCACCACCTTACCCAGGCTGCAGTAGCAGACCTGTGGTGTCAGTTTGGATGGCCTTCCAGGGGTGGCATAATACATGCTGCAGCCCCTGGTAGGCCTCTGAGGTACCTATGCCCTTGGTACATAGTATACCATATACTAGGGACTTATAAGGGCACTCCAGATTCCAATCAGAGATGTGCCTAAGGCACATGGAAACCTTTTACAGAGAAAGCAGATAGACTGGGGCCCTGAATAGCAGGATCCCAGTCCAACTAAGTCATAAACCAGCAAAACACCATAAAAAAAGTGGGGGCAACCATATAGTCAGATTCCACCTTCCTACATAACCCCCCAAACGAAAGGAGATAAGGCTAACCTTGGCCAGTTGAGCCTTCATTGACTAAGTGGTCATATAAGGAAGCACCTGCACTAGCATGGTTGCCCCCTGTCTTATGGTCCACTAAGCAATCCCTCACCCTAAGGGTATGAGAGGGTCTCCACCATGGGGAATCACTACCTGTGGTGTGCTTAGGTAAAGTACAAGGCTGGTGAGGTGTCTGAGTAGGGAAGTGAGGCCCTAGGAATGTTGGCCTCAGCTTTCTCAGATCACTGGTCACCATGTATGCCTGTCTTTCCATGACTGAGTTGCACTTTGCTCTAAGGGTCAACCTTTGGCTGCCTACAGCTGGGGGTTGGGTCCCTTTGGATGGACTTCTGGAGGGACAGGGCAGGTTTGGAACCTTCAGGTCCCAGGTTTGCCCTTGCCTACCAGAGTCCTTCTGGGGAGGTCCCTACATAAAGGCATGGGGGATCCCTCAGTGTGTAGAGGAGTTTTCACCTGGCTAGGGCTACTAGACTGGGTGCCCCTAATCTGCTGATGGGGGGTTCCTCTGGACAGGGGGCCCTGGGGGGTCCACTGACCTCCCTGACCTCTGCAGCCCTGGGCTGGCTGAGGCAGGGTAGAGAGGGGCAGGTTACCTGCTCCAGACTGGGTACCACCTTGGAAGGGTCCTCTGCCATCAGGGGTGTGGCCAGGCCAGGCCTGACTACCTCTGGGGCAGTTCCTTCACTAGGGGTAGGGTCAGTTCCCTGAGGAGGCTGACCCTTACCTACTGTCTGGAGGGAAGAAGACTTTTCTTCAACCCTTGTGCTCTCTTTTGGGGGAGAGTGGGCCATTCTTTCAGGCTCCATCTCTCCAAATTCTTGGGCTGGGGCTGTGGCCATTACAGCCCCATTAACCTTTACAGGGACGCCCAACATCCTAAGGTGGGTTTGGTGTTCAACTTCAGCCCAGGCTGAAATCTCCAGATCATTGCCCATCAGGCAATCTACAGGTAAGGTGGGGGACACTGCCACTCTCTTTGGGCCTGTGACCCCCTCCCAGTTGAGATTGACTATGGCCATGGGGTGATCTGTTCTGACACCATCAATGTTGGTCACCTGGTATTTAAACTCAGGTAAAAGCTGGTGAGGGGGGGACTAGTTTCCCTGCCACCATGGTGACACTAGCCCCTGTGTCCCTAAATGCCACAGCTTTCTGACCATTAATCATTGGCTCCAGTCTGTACCTGCCCATTGCTGTGGGACCCATGGTAAAGGTGGCAAATCCTACACCACCATCAGAGTCAGAGGAGTCTGTTGAAGGGTCCCTGTCTGAACCAGGGCCCACCTCTGTTCCTGTTGCAAAAGCACCTAACTTTTGGGTGCACTACTCCCAACTGGAGGATTACTACTGGTAGTACCAGGAGGGGGGTAGTAGTTGCTGGGGGAACATTTTCTTTATTGCCAATCCTGGGGCAACTGGGATCAGATTTCCAGTGCCCAGGCTTTTTACAGACATGGCAATATGGTTTCTTTTCAGGAGAGGAAGGAGTTTGGGACCCACCCCCAGAAGAGGAATTTTGGGGCCCTTTAGTGGACTTATCCTTAGATTTATCCCCACCTTTCTCTTGGGACTTAGTAGAATCTTTCTTCTGGTCACCACCCTGATTTCTAGTTTTTACTCTGGTTCTGACCCATTTGTCTGCCTTCTTTCCCAATTCTTGGGGAGAGGTCAGATCAGAGTCCACCAGATACTGGTGCAAAAGCTGGTTTTGACAATTATTAAGGATCTGCTCCCTCATAATCAAATTGTACAATCCTAAAAAGTCATGCACTTTGTTGCCATGTATCCAACCTTCCAGAGCCTTTGTAGCACAATCTACAAAATCAACCCAGTCTTGAGTCTGAGCTTTTTGGGTGTCTCTGAACTTCAACCTATACTGTTCAGTGGTTAGGCCAAACCCATCTATCAGAGCACTCTTCAAGACGGTGTAATTGTCAGCATCCTCTTCTCTTACAGTGAGGAGCTTGTCTCTACCTTTGTCTGCAAAGGAGAGCCACAAGATTGCTGCCCACTGCCTCTGGGGGACCTTCTGAACTTTACAGGCCCTCTCCAGTGCAGTTATCCATTTGTGGATGTCATCCCCACTCTGGTAGGGAGGGACAATCTTGTTTAGGTTTCTATGGTCATAAGACCTTTCCCTATCTCTAGGGATATTGCTGCCACCATGGGACTCTAGTCCCAACTTTCTTTTCTCTCTAAGGAGATCTAGGGACTCCCTGTCTAAGGCTACTTGCTTCCTTCTGAGTTCAAGCTGAGCTTCCTCATATTGAATCAGCCTTGTTCTCCTCTCATGAGAGGATTCCCTCCTATGAGATGAGACAGAGCTCCCTATTGAGGTGCCAGAGTGGTTAGACTCCTGAGAAGGAGATCTAGACTTTCTGGGCACACTCTTAATCCTTCCTGGGGGACAAAGAGGGCATCATCCTGATTATCCTCTTCATCTTCCTCAGGAGGGATTGGGTTATCCAGGTCAGGGTCATTTTCACCCTCCTGGCCAGTTTCAGAGGGGGCTGGGGGTATTTCTACCCCTGGTCCCATCCTCATCTTCTGCCCCACCCTCAGCTCCTACCCCTTCAGTCCCCAAGGGCTTACTAAGGTCATAAGCCACCAACAACTCTTTAAGGTGTTGGGTGGTGGGACTTTGGCCTGTCCTTATTTTTCTCAAGTTACATAATGCTCTCAATTCCAAGAATGGGAGTGTATCATACTTGGAGGGTGGAAGCTCAGTGGCTTCCTGCAATGATTCTTTAGATCCTACCCTTAAAGACATTACTAGTGTGGTATGGTGTATGCACTACCTACTCTAGTGTGGCCTACTAAACTCTCTTGAGTTGTAGAAAGGGTTGTGCTATCCCTTAACACACAACTCTAAGTTCAGTAGAACTTACTGTATTCTAAGCTTAAATTATATGTACCTTAGGTACCTTTAGTGGTTTTCAGTTGATCAATTCAATTGAGATTATCTGGTAAAACAATAGCAAGCTGGAATCCCACACGCTGCACACCAATGTGAGAAGTTGGCCTGGTATATGCTGTCCACTAATTATAGTGGGCACCTTGCACCAGTCCAAACAACCCCTTATTGGAGATAGGTTAAAGACAACCTTATTGAAAGCTATCCTAGTGGTAGCTATGGAGAGCAGCCTTCAGGCTAAGTCTTGAAGGAATGTAAAGCAGCTTGTTTTACCAGTCTATAATCTCTTAAGTGATCAAATGAAAGAGCACCACACCAGGTATATATTCAAAATATATGTATTTATTGCTAAACACACCCCTCTAGTCTCTTTATGAGGCTAGAGTTCGAAATACATAAGTTAGAAGTTATTTAAACACAGTAATAGCACAAATACACGTTTGGGCCCTAGGGGCGTACCAAACCATATACCAATAAAGTGGTATAAGAACCACGACTGAACTAGACACTAGGCCTAGAGCCTCTAGAAGTGCTTGGACCACAAGGAACCACCCAAGGTAGTGACACAGGGGACCCACGGGGACGCGTGCAGTGTAAATACACAACCGCGATACGCCGTTGACTTCTATGGAGAAAGTCGCGATCAGGAAATTAAAGAAAAGGGACACTTAAAGGAGGACTTGGAGCAAACCCTTTGAGAACTAGTACTTTGAAGAGTCTCTACCCACGGGAGCACCGGAGTACTCGTGTTACCTCACCCAGGGAAGCCGGGTGCATAGGTGCCTTTCGGGGTCGGGTTTCGTCGTCGATTTGAATGGCGATCTGCTGCAAAGTGCTGCTGGCGACCAAGTGGAAAGTGTCCGGGTGGATCCAAGAGTGGATCGGAGATCTGAAGAACCTGAAAGCAGAGGGGACAGAGTCTGTGTCACTAGCCAGTGACCAGGAAGGCGATGGACAGATGCCCACCGATGTCGAGTGCTTCAGGTGCGTTGACGGTCGTCTTGACTCTTCAGCCACGAGGTCCAGGAGGCGTTGTCGGCGACCAGGAGCAGGATTCGGGCTGGTACACGATGTCTGTCGAGTGCTGACGTGTCGGCGACCGGATTGGACCCAACAAGCCTTGGCAACGGCAAGTCTCGATGCAGAGGAAGATCGTCGATGGTGCAGACCAGCAAGGTCTGGGGAACTCACCCAGCGAGGGTAAGTGAGGGCAGGCCTGGAGCAACCAGGATGCCAAGTAAGAAAAAGATTGGCCTTCGTTAAGGGCTACTAGCCAACGGGCTAGCGACCGCGAAGGAGCCTCGAGACGTCGCACGTGGATCTGGCTCACAGGACACTCGTGGAGTGGAGGCCAGTGATCTTCGGTGCAGTTGGTGCTGGAGGCTAGGGCTACTCGGAGCCCAAAGCACGCCTTCGTGGGAGACCCAGAAGAGGATGCACTTGCAAATGTGCTCAGTGTCCAGGGGTCACGGTCTCAAGTCACCCATGGTAGCTACGGGCCTCAGCTTTGCTGGGGACTCAGGGTAGCCTCGGGGAAGTCTGAGAATCAACCTCTGGTGATGCGATGACTTCGGCGTCCGACGGGAGCTTCAGAAATGCGAACCGGACAGATGCTTCTTTGGTGCCTGCCAAGCAGGGGAGTCACTCCTTGACCCCAAGGGAGATTCTTCTGTCCTCTAATCGTGAGTAGAGCGTCGAAGGTCCAGGATTCAGTTTCAGAGTTTCATCCAGGGATAATCTAATCTCCTAAGGACTGGGTTCCTATACTTATACTAAGTTTAGGGGTTGGACTACTCTGTGGCCCCACCTATGGGTGGGTCAGGGCAGAGGGGTGGCTACACCCCTTTCCCTTTGTCCAGTTCGCGCCAAAGCAGGGGCTGCAAGCCCCTGATCCGGTTTGAACTGGGGTATGCACAGGGACACCAAGTGTGCCCCCAGTGCAGGACTTCAAAGCACCCGAAAGTGCTCCCGCCCAGCCCCAATACACATTATCCTGTCTGGGGAGGTGGTCACACCTCCCTGGGACAGGAAACCTATTGTCCAGGCCTCCCCTGCCAGAGTTTCGTCCAGCAGCAGGAGGCCAGACTTGTGTCTGTGGCAGCAGCATCCATTTTGTGATGCCAGGCTTTAGAAAGAAGTTACCGGCCAGGCCAGGGTTAACATGTCTCTCCCTCTAGAAGGGTGGAATGCTAACCCCGCCGCCAGAATTGGCGGGGGGTAGTATTCCAAGATGTTTGACACCAAACACGACATGTTTAGGTGCAGCCATTCCAAAGTTAGCATTTAACGCGAGGTTATAATGCGCTTAAGAGTATATGGTCAGGCTGCACTACAAACAGCATCAGAGAAGGGTTTCCGAACGCTGCAGAGGGCCCTGCTCATGCAGGGGCACCCTCTCACATAGGAACCACGCACTCTGCCTTCAGGATTGATAAGGCCTGCCTTAGGAGTGACTTATAGGTTTATATGTGTGTATGTATTTAGTGATATAGGTAACCTATATCACAGTAAGGGGTGCATGCACCACCTTACCCAGGCTGCAGTAGCAGACCTGTGGTGTCAGTTTGGATGGCCTTCCAGGGGTGGCATAATACATGCTGCAGCCCCTGGTAGGCCTCTGAGGAACCTATGCCCTTGGTACATAGTATACCATATACTAGGGACTTATAAGGGCACTCAGATTCCAATCAGAGATGTGCCTAAGGCACATGGAAACCTTTTACAGAGAAAGCAGATAGACTGGGGCCCTGAATAGCAGGATCCCAGTCCAACTAAGTCATAAACCAGCAAAACACCATAAAAAAAGTGGGGGCAACCATATAGTCAGATTCCACCTTCCTACACCGCGAATCCAGCCCACTCTGCACCCGCCGAACCCGGCCCGAGATCGAGTGGAAAAACACCACGAGGAGGTCACCCCGGCGATTCTGACCCGAGATCCGGCGACTCCTGACCTGCCTCAAGCCTCCAGTCGACGCCTGCAGCCTCAATCCAGAGGATCCCCTCTACCGCGACCAGAGCGGGTAAGACTTTCCAACGTCCCAAGGCACCCCTAAACCCGATGCCCCACGGCCTTATGTGCCCAAACCAACAGTGCCTAACAAACCCAAGACATCCCAACTTACCCCTCGAAGTGGTGGTCGCACCCAGAAGATCCTTGTCCCCGAGCCTGCAGTGTTTCTTCTAGCCGGAGGTGCTCCATTGAAAACAACAGGGCACCCAACCTCAAAACAGCACCCTGCACCCGGCCGCCCTAGTGCCGCTGAGGGTGCTACTTTGGTTCCCTATTTGCCCTGACCTAAACCCTAGGAGCTTTGCTCCCACAGCCCCGTGGCCTGCTTGCCAGCAGCCACCAACCGGAGGCCCCCTATCCTCCGTAGGATAACACTGGGCCTCAACACTCTGCACCCGGCCGCCCTAGTGCCGCTGAGGGTGAAACAAAAGTGCATCACTGATCCTGGGGGACCCTGAGTCTAACCCCAGAACCTTAACTCCCACAGACGATTACTTACCTGTGAACCGATAACCTGTTTTTCCTCAATAGGATAACATTGACAATTTTCTTCCAAAAGTTTCTAAGTGTGGAGTTTTGAAATCTAAAAATATTCTTTAAAAATCGCACAAATAACCAAAACGTATTTACTCACCTGTTTACAGGAAATGTCCCAGTGCTGAATCCAGGCATCCAGCACTGAGTAAGAAAAAGTAACGTACAAAGTAACTTACCTGCAATTTACTGAAAAAGCCTATTCATTTCAATGTACTGTTTTTCTTCCAAAAAACGACTAAGTGTGGAGTTTTGAAATCTAAAGCTATTCTTTAAAAATCCTGCGAATAACCAAAACGTATTAACTTACCTGTTTCCAGGAAATGTCCCAGTGCTGAATCTAGGTATCCAGCACTGAGTTAGAAAAGTAACGAGAAAAGTAACTTACCTGCAATTTACTGAAAAAGCCTATTCATTTCAATGTACTGTATTTGCTAAGTGTTGCAACCTACTGCATTCCCTGTAAATCAAACAAAGTACAATTTCCATTTCATTTTCAAACTGTTCTACAATCAGCAACTTATTCCTGTAAAGTATTTTATGCTTACCTGTGCCAGGCTTGGTTGGTTCTAAAATAAAACAACAGTATATTTTTTATACAAAAACAATTGGCCTAGAGTTCAGTTCTTGAGTGTGTGAATTCATTTGCTGACTGTGTACATCAAATGCTTAACACTGTCCTCTGATACTGCCTTACTGCTCGACAACTCTACCACAAACAGAGAGTAAGGTTCTATCTAACTTTAACCTCTGCCTACCTCTGGGGTCACCTGGACTCTATACACACTATTCCTCATTTTGGTGTAGTATATATAGAGCCAGTTTCCTACAGTGACCATTTCCAGAAGGTAACCCCCATGTCATGTGTTACCACAGGACGAGAAGGGTTGGTCGAACCATGTGCTGAGAGGCGGAGCTACCCCCGAAAGAGCATCAAGAAGGGAGTGAAAAAGGATGAAGGAGAGACTAGGAAGGAGATCCCGGAATCGTTGGAGCAGAACGGAGACAGCACAAGAGGAGCCAGCATCCAGCCCAACCGAGAAGGGGGAACCCGAGAGGACGGCAAGGCGGAGGACAAATCCGAGAGGTGGAGCGAAGAGTGGTGGTGCCCACCGGAGGTTGCGGAAGTGCGGCCGCAGCTCAGGAGAGTTGCGGCGGGTAAGTCCCGACTGGACGGGTGGATAGTTACCAGGGGAGAAAGTACGTCGGGAGGGGAGGGGGGGAGCACTAAGGCAAGAGTACAAACACTTGTTTTCCCAGTCCTCACCTAGACACGTCCCAAAAGCCCCTCACCACTTATCCACTACTAAAAAACGGCACTATTTTGGCACATAGTGACGGCGTCCAGGAAGTAACCAACGCCAGGCGGGCAACATTATTTGGTGTAAGCCACAGGTGGGGAAAAGACCTGCAGACTATTTCTTTCTGACTTTTGTTTAAAAATCCCCCTTTTTATCCCTAAGCTCCGAACGGGTGAGGTGAAGGGTGAACGTCCCTCGCACTAGACCCATTTTACTGACAGCTTCTTCTTGTCTTCATTTCCGAGCCTCTGGGATGACCACCTCACCAGGAGACAGTCAGAAGAAGGAGAAATTCGACCTGAAGGAAGAGGAAGACCTGTGATACACTGAGGAGTCCCTTAAAGCTGGGTTATACACTTGAGAGACCTAATAAAACTACCACCATTAAGAAATATATACTGCCTCCGCGTCTGTTCATCCGCCCCGTCCTCCCACAGTTACCTACCTAAAGAAATACTCTAAAGACCCAAAGAAAGGTATTGATAGGGCCTGGCGCTCCTGCCAGGACAAGCTCCTTGACTTGTCTGGCCCCCTAACTAAAATTCTCGAACTTGGTTACCGGGCGAAAGAGTCCGCTATGGCAATTGATCCAGACGAATTAATCGGATGGGTGCAACAGGCCATATGCCAGTTCGGGAGCCAACTGCGCTATGTCCAGTGAAAGGAGGTGGTCTCTCCTTTTGATATTGGACCCAAAACTCACTGAACTATCCATTTCTGAGGCCGGACCCCTTGACTAAGGCCTCCTCTTCGGACAACCTTTCATCAAAGAATTGACAAAGTTTGTTGCTATCTTTAGCGTACTAGACAAGACACAAGGGTCAATAAGAAAAGCCTTCAGACCATTTTTTGGCAGGGCCGGTCAATTTAGGGTGCATTTGTTCAGCTGAGGGTATCAGCAAGGCCCCCAAAGAGCTTATTATCAGCAACAATGTGGGGGCTATCAGGACTCAAACAACCCCATCTTCTATCCAACCCGATGCTCCAATAAAAACAGCCTCAGAAAGGGTAGACACAGAGGAAACCAAGGAAGCATCCAAGATTCAGGGACAACAAGTGAGAATCATTCTATGATCAGCGGTGGTATCGGGGGGCAGGATCGAGTCCTTCCTTCACGTCTGGCAGACGATTTCACAGGATGCATGGATACTGGAGACAGTGCAGGGGTACAGAATAGAAATGTACAGTTCCCTCAGACAAGTTTCCCTTCCCTCAATGATGTCTTTTTCCCTCGAAAATCAGAAATTCAGACTCTTCTACAAAAGGGGCAATTGTAGTCACAGAAGCCCATCCTCTGGGTTTCCTCAGCAGCGTCTTCTTGGTGGAGAAGAAAGGGGGAGGAGCACGACTAGTCTTGAACCTAAAGGACTTCAATGGTTGGGTTGTTTACTGTCATTTCAAGATGGAAGGCATCCATCTGCTCCGCGATCTCCTCCAGGAAAGAGACTGGATGGTACGTCTGGATCTGAAAGACGCATACCTATCCATTCCCATTTTTTGCACCCCATCGGCGTTCCCTTCAATTCCAGTGGCAGGGAATTTTCTACGAATACAAAGTTCTTCCCTTCGGTCTTTCCTCTGCGCCATGGTGTTTCACAAAACTTCTACGTCCAGTGGTAGAGTCCTTGAGGGCTTGGGGAGTCCGTCTGGTTATCTATATGGATGATATCATCATCATGGCGCAGTGCCCCCTGCTGGTGGTTACTCATCTCGAATGATCAATTTTGCTCCTTCAGAGCTTAGGATTCGTTGTGAACCCTCAGAAATCGTGTCCAGATTAACTCTCTCTCGTGCCAGCTTGCGATACCAACGAAGACGGTCAGGAATATCAAGAGAGAATTGAGATTGATTCTGAGCAGGCACACTGTATCCTTGCGATCAATAGCCTGAGTAGTAGGTCTCCTGGCCTCCTCGATTCAGGGGATATTCCCTGGTCCATTGCATTATCGAGCACTTCAGAGACTGAAAATTTGGCATCTCCGGAAAGGCCTCAGTTATGCCAAGCAGACTCTCCTCTCAGAGGATGTGAGTTCGGAGATGGCGTGGTGGTTGGACCACATGGAAGCCTGTAACGGCAAGGCCATCTTTGGCTCCACACCAGAGGTAGTGATCGAGTCAGATGCCAGCCGCTGGGACTGGGGAGCCAGGTGCAGAGCGATTTCCACAAGGGGCTGGTGGTCGCTGTACGAACTGACCATGCACATCAATTGTCTGGAGCTTCTAGCGGGCTTGTCTCTGTTAAAGTCGGACTGTTGCATTTTGCTTCGCATGGACCACGTCTCAGCGGTTCGTTATGTGAACAAGCTGGGAGGAACAAAGTCCTGGGTGCTGGTGGGGATCGCCAAGGAGTTCTGACATTTTTGCCTGCATCATCGGATTACAGTGGTGGCAGAGTATCTCCCAGGCCGCAACAACTCTGTGGCGTATTGTCAGTCAAGCCATCTTCTGGATTTCAGCAATTGGAGGCTTCACCCTTGAGTCTTCCACGCACTGAATCATCCCAGGGGCCCCTGCCAGATAGATCTATTTGCATCTCGTCTCAAATGTCAATTTCCATCTTTTTTAGTTCGAGCTTTAGCAGCAGCGCACATGCTCTGCGAGGCATGCAGTAGTAGAGTATGGGAGACAAGCTGCCCTCACTCTCCGCCCATATTTTTCATTGGCTTTCTGTCTTTGTCCTTCGTAAATTCTGTCTTCTGATTGATTATGAGGCTTGTTAGTCCCGGCTTGTCGTCATTTGTAGCCTCCCATGGCTATTGGCCCCTTTACTTCGAGTGTTACATTGTACGGTACGTGATATTTAGAGCACTTTTTTCCCCCTCCCCCGCCCGCACTCCCTTTGTCCTTGCCT
The DNA here is from genome assembly GCA_963921515.1 of Calotriton arnoldi. NCBI lineage: Eukaryota > Metazoa > Chordata > Amphibia > Caudata > Salamandridae > Calotriton > Calotriton arnoldi. The sequence continues at coordinate 161,419 of CAWUFW010017911.1, forward strand.
TCTCCCCCCGCCCGCACTCCTGTTGTCCGTGCCTTCTTGCTCCCCTCCCGCCCGCACTCCGGCTGTCTGTGGCTTCTCAACCCCCTGCCCCCCTTAGCCCCGCCGCCTGCACTCCTGTTTGCAATGCAATAGGTCTCGCGTAAATGCGAGTCCTATTGCATTGCAAATGCTTGCTTTTGTAGTTCGGTATTGCTCGAACTGGACCCAGTAGAATCGGGGCGCTTTGCACGAGCATCATGTTTTAGGCACGAGATATTAAATGATTTGCCAAGAATGCGAGACTAGAGCCCGGTTTCTAAACACAGCTATCAGATGCCCCAATTTATTACACAAAGTGGCCTTACCGTGAGCCATTTTAAGTTTGATTATCCCATAGCATGTGGAAAACAGAGAAGCGATTTACAAAAAAGTAAAACAAACAAAATCTAAACTGTTCACGTTTTATTTTTGTTTTGTTTTAAGTCGGGCTCGTGCGCCAAGCGTGACAGGCACTTCAAAGCTCTAATAGAGAAGTATATTTTCTATACAGCACACTAGTGTTCTCTGAATGAAAGCATGGCATGATCGCAAGCTCTATGCTCCACATCCCAATTTCTAATCTAGCACAATTTTATTTTGTAGGTCATCCCGGAGATCAGTGCTACCCACTGCAATGACAATCTGTGGCTTCCCTGGTATATCTTTAACTGTCAGGCAAACACGTAGCTGTTCCGTATTTCATAATGTGCAAATGGTTAAAGATTTATAAATGCATACATTATTCTTTGTGTAAACACACGCATTCCCTAAAATGTTCACACCTTTACATTCAGACATGAAATGTTTGCTTTAGAAACGAATACATGCTTTTTTTACATATCCATTCAAAGCTATCCTGTGTAGCAAAGCATAAATTTCAGCTTTGACTATGAATTAGGCCCATAGCCATTAAAATAAGTGGGTAGGGCCGTGGCGTAACTCCTGTAGGTGAGCTAGTCGCCACCTCACACTTTTCTTTAAAAAAGGACCATTGTGTGAATGACGTCAAAATAGCTCTAAAAACACCAGGTGACATCATCAAACAAAGCAACGATCAAGAAGGCTTGTTGTTGGAGATGCATTACTGGGCAAAGAGAACCATTTTAGGTCGAGCCTATACAGCGCTTGCGCTGTTAGGCGATCTGTTGTATGTGGGGTCTGACTCCTCACACGCTTTGGATTGGCTTTTGTGTGTCATTTTAAAATCGTACCTGCAAATGGCTAACGGTGGTGCATGTCCCACCTTTTCTGAAAAGGTCACTCCCATGGAGTATTGCCGTGGGTACGAGCAGCAACACACACACAGGCCCTACGTGCAGTCAGTTTTTTTTTACTTCGGCAGCGTGGCACGTTTTAACTATAGCAGCCGCGCTGTGAGAAGTTGGCCTGGTATATGCTGTCCACTAATTAAAGTGGGCACCTTGCACCAGTCCAAACGACCCTTATTGATGATAGGTTAAAGACAACCTTTATAGAAAGCTATCCTAGTGGTAGCTATGGAGAGCAGCCTTCAGGCTAAGTCTTGAAGGAATGTAAAGCTGCTTGTTTTACCAGTATATAACCTCTTAAATGACCAAATGAAAGGAGAACCACACAAGGTATATATAAAATATATGTATTTATTACTAAACACTCTCTACTAACCTCTTTATGAGTTTAGAGAACAAGGCACACAATTACACAGTACTAGAACGACGGTAAATAGCACAATACACAGTGGGCTCCAGGGGAAGACCAAAGCATATACTAAGAAAGTAGTATAAGAACCACGACTTGACTAGACACAGTGCCTAGAGCACGTAGAATCGCTGGGACCCCAAGGAACCACCCAAGGTAGTGACACAGGGGACCCACGGAGGACGGGTGCAGTGTGGGAACACAGACGCGAGCTCCGTACAACTCTATGGGAAAGTCGCGGTTGGAATTTTAGAGTTTAAGGACACTTAGGAGAGGACTTCAAGCAAACCCTTTGGAACATAGAAGGTTCTAAGGCCAGCACCCTTGTGAGTACCGAGGTACCCGTGTTACCTAGCCCAGGGAAGCCGGGTGCATAGGGGTCAAGTGGTGTCGGAAACCCTCGTCGTTTTCTATGGCGTGTTGCGAAGAAGAGCTGCTGCCGTGGAGAAGAAAAGTGTCCGGTGTGATCCAAGCCTGGATCGAAGATGTGAAGAACCTGAAAGCAGAGGGGACAAAGTCTGGGTCACTTCACGTGACCAGGAGCGGAGCAATCAAATGCCCACCGATGTCGGGTGCTTCAGGTGCGAAGAGGTGAAGCTTGACTCTGCAGCCACGGGGACCAGGAGACGTCGACGACGACCAGATTCCGCAGGCGAGCTGTCCCACGAAGGATGTCGATTGCTGAGGGGTCAGTTTCCGGATTGGAGACCAACAAGCCTTGGCAACTGCAACCCACGCAGTCAGAGTAATGATGCTTCTGTGAGGACCAGCAAGGACCTGGGGACTCCCCAAGCGATGGAGAGTCGGGGCACGTCTGGAGCAACCAGGGAAGCCCGTTGAAAGTTAGAGTTGCCTTCTTAGGGACCCACAGGTCAACGGACCATGGATCGCGAAGGGACCTCGAGAGGAATCACCAAATGGCGGCCCACGGAACACTCGTTGAGTGTAGGCCAGCAATCTTCGGTGTAATTACTGCTCGGGGTCAGGGCTACAAGTAACCCAAAATTCAGCCTCAGGGGTCACCGGAAAGCTGATACTTCTGCAAATAGACGTGGTGTCCAGGGGTTCGGGTTGCACGGTCACCACGAAGGATACGGGCCTCAGACTTGCTGTCTTCGGAGTCCTCAGGAGCTTTGGAGATGCAGACCGGTCAGATGCGTTAAAGGTGCCTGCCTTGCAGGGGAGTAACTCCTTTACTCCAAGGGAGATTCTTCAGACATCCAGCGTAGTGTAGATCGTCGAAGTACTTGGTTTCTGTAGCAGAGTTTAGTCCAGGTGTAATCTAAAGTCCTGTAGCCAGGGGTTCCTACTTTATACCCAAGGAAGGGGTGGGACAAACTCTGGGGACCCACCTATGGGAGGGTCAGGACAGAGGGGTGGCTACACCCATGCCCTTTGTCCAGTTTCGCACCAGAGCAGGGGTTGAGTGCCCCTGCAACCGGTTTGAGCTGGACTATGCACGGGGACACCAAATGTGCCCCCAGTGCAGACATCAAAGCACTCTTGGAGTGCACCCACCCAGCCCCAATACACTAAAGCCTGTCTGGGAGGTGGTCACACCTCCCTGTGACAGGAAACCTATTGTCAAGCCTTCCCCTGCCGGAGTTTCGTCCAGCAGCAGGAGGGCAGACTCGTGTCTGTGGCTGGCAGCATCCATTTTGTGATGCCAAGGCTCTGTGAAGCTGGTACCGGGTGTATCGGTGCTGTCATATTTCTCCCTCTAGGAGGGAGGAATCATACCTCCCACACCAGTTACTGGTGTGGAGGTATGATTCCAAGGTGTTTGACACCAAACACAACATAATTCCTTGCAGCCATTTTAAAGTTAGCATTTACCGCGAGGTTATAATGCACTTAAGAGTATATGGTTGGCTGCATCACAGACAACCCCGGAATAGTGGTTCCGAAGGCTGCAGAGGGGCTCTGCTCATGCATGGGCACCCTCTCACATAAAACCCAGCACCCTGCCTTCAGGATTGATAAGGCCTGCCATAGGGGTGACTGATAGGCTTATATGTGCAGCGATCAGGATAGATATAGTGAACCTATATCACAGTAAGGGGTGCATGCACCACCTTACACAGGCTGCAGTAGCAGACCTGTGGTGTCAGTTTGAGTGGCCTCTCAGGGGTGGCATAATACATGCTGCAGCCCCTGGGAGGCCTCTGGGGTACCTATGCCCTGGGTACATAGTATACCATATACTAGGGACTTATAAGGGTACCCCAGAATCCAATCTGGAGTGTACCTAAAGTACATGCAATCAATTTAGAGGAGAAAGCAGATAGACTGGGGTCCTGAATAGCAGGATCCCAGTCAGACTAAGTCGAAAACAGTGAAACATCAGCAAAAAGTGGGGGTAACTATAAGAAGCAGATCCTACTCTCCTACACAACCCCCAAACGTCAGGACATTAAACTAACCTTGACCAGTTGAGTCTTCATGTCCTAAGTGGAAATATCTGGAGAGTCCATCTGCATTGGCATGGTTACTCCCAGGTCTATGTTCCACTGTATAGTCCATCCCCTGTAGGGAAATGGACCACCTCAAAAGTTTGGGGTTTTCACCCTTCATCTGTTTTAGCCATAAGAGGGGCTTGTGGTCTGTCTGAACAATGAAGTGAGTGCCAAACAAGTATGGCCTCAGCTTCGTCAAGGCCCAAACCACAGCAAAGGCTTCCCTCTCAATGGCTGACCAACGTTTCTCTCTGGGGGTCAACCTTCTGCTAATTAAAGCTACTGGCTGATCCTGACCTTCATCATTCAATTGTGATAACACAGCCCCTACCCCTAACTCAGATGCATCTGTTTGGACAATGAATTGTTTGGAGTAGTCAGGACTTTGCAGAATGGGAGCAGTGCACATGGCCTGCTTCAGGTCATCAAATGCCTTTTGACAGCTGACTGTCCACTGAACTTTCTTTGGCATTCTCTTGGAAGTTAAGTCATTCAAAGGGGTCACTATGGATCCATACCCTTTGACAAACCTCCTATAATACCCAGTCAGGCCCAAGAAAGCTCTGACCTGAGTCTGGGTGGTTGGAGCAACCCAGTCCATGATGGTCTGGATTTTGCTCTGCAATGGTTGAACCTGGCCTCCACCCACAAGGTGGCCCAGGTATACAACTTGGTTCTGCCCTATCTGGCACTTGGTGGCCTTGATAGTGAGGCCTGCTTTCTGCAGGGCCTCCAAAACATTTCTCAGGTGGACCAGGTGATCCTCCCAGGTGGAGCTAAAGACAGCAATATCATCTAGATATGCTGCACTATAGGCTTCCAGGCCTGTAAGGACTTTGTTCACCAACCTTTGAAAAGTGGCAGGTGCATTCTTCAAACCAAAGGGCATCACCACAAATTGGTAGTGCCCACTAGGGGTTGAGAATGCTGTTTTGGCTTTTGCATCCTCAGCTAGTCTGATTTGCCAGTAGCCAGCTGTCAGGTCAAATGTGCTGAGAAACTTGGCTGAGGCCAATGTGTCTATAAGCTCATCTGCCCTAGGGATTGGATGGGCATCAGTCCTAGTGACTGCATTGAGACCCCTGTAGTCCACACAAAACCTCATCTCTCTTTTCCCACCACTGGTGTGAGGTTTTGGCACTAAGACTACTGGACTAGCCCAAGGGCTATCTGAGGGTTCAATCACACCCAAATCCAACATCTTCTGGACTTCAGTCCTGATGCAGTCCCTGACATGGTCAGGTTGCCTGTAAATCTTATTTTTAACAGGCAGACTGTCCCCAGTGTCCACTTTATGAGTGCACCAGGTAGTCTGACTTGGAGTCAGTGAGAACATATGTCTGAACTGGTTGAGAACTGTTCTGCAATCAGTTTGCTGCTGGTCAAGGCTACACCATCTACTGAACCATCATCAGGGTTCTGTGAGAGCAGGTCAGGGAGTGGATCACTCTCTTCCTCCTGTCCCTCATCAGTAGCCATGAGCAAGCCCATGTCTGCCCTGTCAACATATGGTTTGAGCCTGTTGACATGGAGCACCCTATGGGGGCTCCTGGGAGTTCCTAGGTCCACCAGGTAGGTAACCTCTCCCTTCTGTTCAACAATTGCATGGGGGCCACTCCACTTGTCTTGGAGGGCTGCTGGGGCCACAGGCTCCAACACCCATACGTTTTGTCCTGGCTGATAAACAGTCAACACAGCCTTTTGGTCATGCCAGGCCTTTTGTAATTCCTGGCTAGCCTCAAGGTTTTTAGTTGCCTTCTTCATGTACTCAGCCATCCGGGAGCGGAGACCAAGTACATAGTCCACAATATCCTGTTTAGGGGGTTTGATAGGTAACTCCCATCCCTCCTTCACTAGACACAATGGACCCCTAACTGGAAGTCCAAACAGAAGCTCAAATGGGCTGTAACCAATCCCCTTCTGTGGAACCTCTCTGTAGGCAAAGAGAAGGCAGGGCAAAAGTATGTCCCATCTGCGCCTAAGCTTTTCTGGGAGACCTTTAATCATGCCCTTTAAGGTTTTGTTGAACCTTTCAACTAAACCATTGCATTGTGGGTGATAAGGGGTGGTAAATTTGTAATTTACTCCACACTCCTTCCACATAGCAGTTAAGTAACTAGACATGAAGTTTGCACCTCTGTCTGATACTACCTCCTTAGAAAAACCCACCCTGGAAAAGATTCCCAGGAGGGCCCTTGCCACCACAGGGGCTGTGGTGGTCCTGAAGGGAATTGCTTCTGGGTACCTAGTGGCATGGTCCACCACCACCAGGATACATCTGTGCCCAGATGCAGTTTGAGGGTCTAGGGGACCAACAATGTCAATCCCTACCCTCTCAAAGGGAACCCCCACCACAGGTAGTGGTATCAGGGGGGGCCTTTGTAGTGCTACCTGCCTTACCACTGGCTTGACAGGTGACACAGGAGCGACAAAACTCCTTGGTGTCTTCAGACATATGAGGCCAATGAAAGTGAGGAACAATTCTGTCCCAAGTCTTGTTTTGGCCTAGGTGACCTGCTAATGGGATATCATGTGCTAGGGTCAATAGGAAGCTCCTAAACTTCAGAGGTATAACCAACCTCCTGGTGGCTCCAGGCTTGGGCTCTCTACACTCTGAGTAAAGGAGTCCATCATCCCAGTAGATCCTATGGGAACCACTAGCACTCCCAGCAGCCTCAGCAGCAGCTTGCTGTCTGAGGGGTTCAAGAGAGGGGCAGCTCAGTTGCTTCTGGCTCAGATCTGCCCTGGAAGGGCCCCCTGTCCCCAAGAACTCAACCTGATCAGGCTCAAGCTCATCTGGGACAGTTCCTTCTTCAGGACTAAGATCAGCTCCCTCAAGAGACTGATCTGGATTCTGAGGCAGGGGGGAAGACACTGCCTTAACCCTCCTGCTCCTTCTCTTGGAAGGTGCCTGGTCCATTTTTCCAGGATCCAGGACCTGTTCAGTGTTAGACATTTTTGCCTGTGACCTGGTCATAGCAAACACATCTGCAGGGATACCCAACATTTCTGCATGAGTCCTGAGTTCCACTTCAGCCCAAGATGAAGTCTCCAAATCATTGCCCAATAAGCATTCAAGAGGGAGGTCTGCACTTACCACAACCTTCTTAGGGCCAGTTACCCCTCCCCAGGAGAAATTAACAACTGCCAAGGAATGGTCTGTCCTGACATTGCTAGCATTGGTCACTTGGTACATCTCACCAAGTATGATTTGCTCAGGAGCCACAAGATCTTTTGTCACCATTGTGACACTTGCTCCTGTGTCCCTGAATGCCAAGGCCTCTTTTCATTTATCAAAGGCTGCTGTCTGTATTTGCCCAGATTACTGGGGCTTACAAATAAGGAGGCAATATCCATGCCTCCATCACAGACCAACACAGCCTGAGTTGGAACTCTGACTAGGCCAGAGTCCATCTCAGATCCCAGGGTTAACCCTACTACACCCTTATTTGGAACACCACCACTTGGAGCTGAACTAGGGGGAACAGTTGCCTTAGGGGCAGTGGTGGTTGGAGTTGTGTCCTTGGACTTGGTACAATCACTTGTCCAATGGGTTTTCTGTTTACAGATTTGACACCATGGCTTCTTCTTGCCTTTTCCCTTGTTGGAGGGTGACTCCCCACCAGATGCAGATTTTTGGGGCCCTTGAGAAGACTTCTGGTCTTTACCCTTCTCCCCACCCTTATCAGAGTTTTTAGAATCTTGCTTCTTGGAGTCACCACCTTGGTTCTGAACCTTCTGCTTCACCCTGGTTCTGACCCATTTGTCTGCCTTCTGGCCCACTCCTTGGGGAGAGGTCAGATCAGAGTCCAACAGGTACTGATGCAACAGTTGATTTTGACAGTTATTAAGGATCTGCTCTCTCATGATTAAATTATACAATCCTTTGAAATCACACACCTTACTGCCAAGTAACCAGCCTTCCAGAGCCTTAGTAGCACAATCAACAAAGTCAACCCAGTCCTGAGTCTGTGCCTTTTGGGTATCTCTGAACTCTAACCTGTATTGTTCAGTGGTTAGGCCAAACCCATCAATCAGAGCACTCTTCAGCATCCTCTTCTCTTACAGTGAGGAGCTTGTCTCTACCTTTGTCTGCAAAGGAGAGCCACAAGATTGCTGCCCACCGCTCCTGAGGGACCCTCTGTACCTTACAGGCCCTCTCAAGTGCAGTTATCCATTTGTGGATGTCATCCCCACTCTGGTAGGGAGGGACAATCTTGTTCAGGTTCCTATGGTTATGAGTATGATCTCTACCTCTAGGGACACTGTGGCTGCCACCATGGGACTCTAGTCCCAACTTCGGTGAAGCTCTCTGAAGCTCCAGGGATTCCCTGTCTAAGGCCAATTGCTCTCTCTTGATCCTGAGCTTAGCTCTCTCAAACTCAAGCAGTTGGCACTTCTTCTCATAAGAGGACTCCCTTCTATGAGAAGAAGTCCTATGAGACACAGAGCTCCCTACAGATGTACCAGAACGATTAGATTCCACAGAAGGAGATCTAGATCTTCTTGGTAAACTGTTAACCCTTCCAGGTGGGGTAAAGAGAACCCCACTGGGGTCTCCTTCCTCACCTTCAGGAAGAATTGGATTTTCCAAGGTTAGAATCATTTTGATCCTCCTGGCCAGCATCAGAGTCCTGGCCATTGAGGTTTTCACTCCCTGGCCTTTCCTCTTCTGCTGTCCCACCCCCTTTGCCTGCCTCATCAGACCCTGGGGTCTTTCTGAGGTCATCTAAAAGCAAAGTCACTATGAGCTTTTGGGTGTTTGGGTTTTTCCCTGTCTTCAGTTTCCTTGATGCACACATGTTTCTCAATTCCTGGAATGTGAGAAGGTCATACTTAGTTGGCAAGGAATCACTGACTTCAGGCCTTGAAGACATTCTAGTGTTGTGTGGTGTAGGCACCTACCTACTCTAGTGGGAACTACTAAACTCTCTTGAGTTGGAGAAAGGGTGTGCTAGGCCCTTGACACCCAACTCTAAGTTCAGTAGAACTTACTTTATTCTAGACTTGATTTATATGTACCTAAGCACCTTTAGTGGTTTTCAGTTAGTCACTCACTGAGATTATCTGGTAAAACAATAGCAAGCTTGAATCCCAACCGCTGCACACCAATGTGAGAAGTTGGCCTGGTATATGCTGTCCACTAATTAAAGTGGGCACCTTGCACCAGTCCAAACGACCCTTATTGATGATTAGGTTAAAGAGAACCTTTATAGAAAGCTATCCTAGTGGTAGCTGTGGAGAGCAGCCTTCAGGCTAAGTCTTGAAGGAATGTAAAGCCGCTTGTTTTACCAGTATATAACCTCTTTAATGACCAAATGAAAGGAGAACTACACAAGTTATATATAAAATATATGTATTTATTACTAAACACTCTCTACTAACCTCTTTATGAGTTTAGAGAACAAGGCACACAATTACACAGAACTAGAACGACAGTAAATAGCACAATACACAGTTGGCTCCAGGGGGAGACCAAAGCATATACTAAGAAAGTGGTATAAGAACCACGACTTGACTAGACACAGTGCCTAGAGCACGTAGAATCGCTGGGACCCCAAGGAACCACCCAAGGTAGTGACACAGGGGACCCACGGAGGACGGGTGCAGTGTGGGAACACAGACGCGAGCTCCGTACAACTCTATGGGAAAGTCGCGGTTGGAATTTTAGAGTTTAAGGACACTTAGGAGAGGACTTCAAGCAAACCCAGCTAAACTTAGAAGGTTCAAAGGCCAGCACCCTTGTGAGTACCAAGGTACCCGTGTTACCTAGCCCAGGGAAGCCGGGTGCATAGGGGTCAAGTGGTGTCGGAAACCCTCGTCGTTTTGTATGGCGTGTTGCGAAGAAGAGCTGCTGCCGTGGAGAAGAAAAGTGTCCGGTGTGATCCAAGCCTGGATCAAAGATGTGAAGAACCTGAAAGCAGAGGGGACAAAGTCTGGGTCACTTCACGTGACCAGGAGCGGAGCAATCAAATGCCCACCGATGTCGGGTGCTTCAGGTGCGAAGAGGTGAAGCTTGACTCTGCAGCCACGGGGACCAGAAGACGTCGACGACGACCAGATTCCGCAGGCGAGCTGTCCCACGAAGGATGTCGATTGCTGAGGGGTCAGTTTCCGGATTTGAGACCAACATGCCTTGGCAACTGCAACCCACGCGGTCAGAGTAATGATGCTTCTGTGAAGACCAGCAAGGTCCTGGGGACTCCCCAAGCGATGGAGAGTCAGGGCACGTCTGGAGCAACCAGGGAAGCCCATTGAAAGTTAGAGTTGCCTTCTTAGGGACCCACAGGTCAACGGACCAGGGATCGCGAAGGGACCTCGAGAGGAATCACCAAATGGCGGCCCACGGAACACTCGTTGAGTGTAGGCCAGCAATCTTCGGTGTAATTACTGCTCGGGGTCAGGGCTACAAGTAATCCAAAGCTCAGCCTCAGGGGTCGCTGGAAAGCTGATACTTCTGCAAATAGACGCGGTGTCCAGGGGTTCGGGTTGCACGGTCACCACGAGGGATACGGGCCTCAGTCTTGCTGTGGGCACAGATCAACCTCTAAGACCTCGGGAACCCACCTCCTGTGCTGCAATATTCTTCGGAGTCCTCAGGAGCTTCGGAGATGCAGACCGGTCAGATGCGTTAAAGGTGCCTGCCTTGCAGGGGAGTAACTCCTTTACTCCAAGGGAGATTCTTCAGTCATCCAGCGTAGTGTAGATCGTCGAAGTACTTGGTTTCTGTAGCAGTTTAGTCCAGGTGTAATCTAAAGTCCTGTAGCCAGGGGTTCCTACTTTATACCCAAGGAAGGGGTGGGACAAACTCTGGGGACCCACCTATGGGAGGGTCAGGACAGAGGGGTGGCTACACCCATGTCTTTTATCCAGTTTCGCGCCAGAGCAGGGGCTGAGTGCCCCTGCAACCGGTTTGAGCTGGACTATGCACGGGGACACCAAATGTGCCCCCAGTGCAGACATCAAAGCACTCTTGGAGTGCACCCACCCAGCCCCAATACACTAAAGCCTGTCTGGGAGGTGGTCACACCTCCCTGTGACAGGAAACCTATTGTCAAGCCTTCCCCTGCCGGAGTTTCGTCCAGCAGCAGGAGGGCAGACTCGTGTCTGTGGCTGGCAGCACCCATTTTGTGATGCCAGGGCTCTGTGAAGCTGGTACCGGGTGTACCGGTGCTGTCATATTTCTCCCTCTAGGAGGGAGGAATCATACCTCCCACACCAGTTACTGGTGTGGAGGTATGATTCCAAGGTGTTTGACACCAAACACAACATAATTCCTTGCAGCCATTTTAAAGTTAGCATTTACCGCGAGGTTATAATGCACTTTAGAGTATATGGTTGGCTGCATCACAGACAACCCCGGAATAGTGGTTCCGAAGGCTGCAGAGGGGCTCTGCTCATGCATGGGCACCCTCTCACATAAAACCCAGCACCCTGCCTTCAGGATTGATAAGGCCTGCCATAGGGGTGACTGATAGGCTTATATGTGCAGCAATCAGGATAGATATAGTGAACCTATATCTAAGTAAGGGGTGCATGCACCACCTTACACAGGCTGCAGTAGCAGACCTGTGGTGTCAGTTTGAGTGGCCTCTCAGGGGTGGCATAATACATGCTGCAGCCCCTGGGAGGCCTCTAGAGTACCTATGCCCTGGGTACATAGTATACCATATACTAGGGACTTATAGGGGTACCCCAGAATCCAATCTGGAGTGTACCTAAAGTACATGCAATCAATTTAGAGGAGAAAGCAGATAGACTGGGGTCCTGAATAGCAGGATCCCAGTCAGACTAAGTCGAAAACAGTGAAACATCAGCAAAAAGTGGGGGTAACTATAAGAAGCAGATCCTACTCTCCTACACGCGCGCCTTTCTTTTCCTCGGAACTTGCCTTGTGCACATTGAAACATGCCCTTTGATGTCAGCCAAGCACACTTCTCGGCTCCCATGTCTCCTGAGTCCGACTGTAGAGTAAGTGATTTTGTCGTTTTGTATTTGTATATAGCGCTTACTACCCCAGACGAGGCGTCAAAGCTTGGATGCCTCCTGTGTGTCTGCCACGCACTACTTCCCCGCTAAGTAAATAGACTTCGAGATTGCTTTAATTATGTACGTTCTGGTGAACCCGCTGTGGTGCCAACAGTTGTTGGATTTCAGATGCTCTTTTAGGGCCTCATTTATGAGGTACTGCCGTAAGGCAGTGCCGCAAGAAATCTTGCAGTGCTGCCCTACGTCAAAACAAAAGGGCAGGAATGTGCCGTATCTATGTGATACGTTGCGTTCCTGTCCTTTTCCCCAACGCTGGCGCACAATGGGCTGCCATGTGCTAATGCAGACACCCTTGCACCATGGTGCAATGGTGCCTGCATTGCAGGGCTGATTGATATTGTGCCGGAAGGGACACCTTCCTGCACAAAATCAATCCATTCAGGCGATTTCCTCTTTCTATCTGAGCTGCAGAATGTTTCCGATTCCATGGGTGTTGCGTGGGAACACCAACAGCAACACCCATGGAACGCCCCTTTCACGCAGTGTTCTGCATGAAAGGGGCACATATTTACAGGCCATGAAAAGCCACGTAAAGTGGCTTTACGTGGCCATGTAAATACGCATAGGCAGATTGCGCCACTGGAATGTCAAAAAAGCGACTTTCCGCTTCCACAAGGTGTCGCATAAATGACAAGGTGCCTCATAAATGAGGCCCATAGCATTTAGCAAGTAATTTATTTCGCGTCTGTGAGAAGCTGGGGCGGCTTACTGTGTTCTGTGTATGCCGCTGTGAATGTAGCGACCCTACGGTCCCTAGCAGACAAATATTTTTGTGCTTGCTTTGTTTTAAAGTTATTTCACCTTGACAACAACTATGTGCTGCTTACAGCAATGCTACTGGCTGCAGGCGACCCCCATGCCACCACGTTAAAGTCTTAGGCTTTCCTTTAACTAAATGTAGGACAGTTCCTGTGAGGTAGTACTACAACTCCCAGAATGCATTTGTTTGGTAAATGAAATGCAGCAACTTCAACACTGATTGGGGACTCAAGAAATGGATAAGCCTTGTGATTGGCTGCTGGACATGAAATGTACTTGGGATCACAAAAGAGTCCGCCATAAACTCAACACTTCCAACATGTGACTGACTGTCTTTTTCAGGGGCCTCAACAGTTAAATGATGAAATCTTTAAAGTGCAATTATTTTCAGAAGAAAATACACTTGGAGCCAGTTGCATGCCCAAAGATCTGCCCAAACTGAGGGCTGTTAAGTAAAAATTTGAAATGACATTGTGAGCGGGAGGACGGGGACGGAGAAAGGACGATGTTGGACTGGTGGACACCCCTTTCTTCCACTATTGTGTCCCCACAGCCAGAGGAATGGCCCGCGACAACGTATCATTCAGGGGCATCTCCGTCGAAGAAATGCTACGGCCCCTTTAACTGGGAATGGACGGAGGAGACGCTCCCGCCCCCTCATCGTGACGTCATCTCTCCCGGACCAGGAAAAGAGAGGAGTTCCCCGGCACAGAGGTGTGCATTCACCGGAGAGGTGAGAGCGGAGATCGGAGGAGACGCGAGGAGTAAGGAGATCGAGTACGAGGAGGGAGCAGACCGAAGCCGTGCAGTCGATACATCAGACGCCGGAGGAGAGCCAGGAGGCCAACGGCATCACGCTTCGCCCAGCCACGCTCCTGGAGGTGCGTGGCTCAGCCAGGTACGTGAGCGGCTCGCGGGCTGGGTTGGGAGGAGGGAGAGCTCCTCTAGATAACCCGGGGCTGTTACGTAAACAGACGGCCGGAATCGGTGAAACCCCCCCCCTCACAAACACTTCCTCACCGCTTCGTTTACACTGGTCACTACCACGTAGAAGTGCTCACGTGTGTCTCCTCCACTCCCATCCCTTTACTATACGGTACAGCCTTACACTTACGTCCCCTCATCTGTTTTTCCTTCCGGTAAAACGACGGAGAAGCTGTTCCCCGCCCACCAACCTCGGGTGAAGCAGACGACCGGGAGAGTCTGGAAGAAGAACCCTGCGAATGTGAAGAATCGTGGACAATAACCCTGGCTTCCGTTAAGAAGCGTGTAACTAGAAAAATAAAACCTTCACTATCTAGAGCCGGAGTGCGCGTCCCTTATTGCGTCCCGCTACAGACATTAACTTAATCAAAAGCTTAATCGAAAGCTTTGGATGGAAACTCATTCTAGTCTTTCTTGAAGAGTAATTGATTTAGAAAACATTGCCCTTTTTCTATCATACAAAGAGAACGAACACAAGAAACAACAGATCTCAAAGTCAAACCAAAGAAGGAATAGATGTTGATGGCATTTGTGCCACAGCGCCATTCTGTAGAAGTCAGCGAATTATTTCACTTGTGATCAGACGTTAAGGGAAGGATCCACAGGTCACGTTGCAGATCATAAAGCGATTCATCAGGTGCAGCAGAAAGACACAGCTTGCCATCTCATTTGCACTATTGCCAGAAGTCATCAACTAACCTAAGTGCATCATTGTGGTTAAATTGCCATCACTTTCCACTGTGCGTCATTTTCCACTATCTACATAATTAAACTGGCACTGTAAAATATCCAAGACCACCTCCCTACTCAATAGTAGTTTCATGTAGAAAATACTTTCAAAATAGCACTGCTGAATGCATTAAATGTGACATAAGCAGACATTTTTCATCCTTATCATTGGTTTTGTCACACTTTGGCAAACACTTCGGAATGGGTGAAGCGATATCAGAAGAATGCTATATGTTTGGTGAAAATGGCATCACATGTTTTTCCATGTCCTGGGTTCTCCTTTATCAAAACGTGGGACAGTTCCTGTGAGGCAGAACTACAACTCCCAGAATGCATTTGGCCGGTAAATGAAATGCCGCAGCTGCAACACTGATTGGGGACTCACAAAATCGATAGGCCTCGTGACTGGTCACTGGCCTTGAAATATCTTTGGGGTCACAAAAGAGTCCGCCACAAGCTTGACACTTCCAACGTATGACTGACTGTCTTTTTCAGGGGCCTCGACGGTTAGGGAAACCTGTTTCCGTCTAGGGTCATACGTGTGATATATGCTGCCCTTGGGTAGCTCAGTTGTTTAGCCACTTGTTGGACACACGTACATGACCACTCTCAACTCATTCTTTCATCACCCTAAGTGTATAGTTGTCTGAATCAGTCTAAGAGCAACATTAAGGGCCAGGCATTTATTATTAATTTGTCCAAGTGTGTCATCTGCATTGCGCCTAAGTGGTAAATTAAAACAAAATAGACCGTCGCACGTATATATACTGAAACATGAACCCCAATGTGGCCGTCGCCTCGCTGGTGCCAGCCACTTTCCTGAAGTTTTCAGCGGGACTTTCGTGATGGCCGCCTCAAAATACCTGCACGTCGGCGAAGGTGTCAGTCCAGCATTGCGGGAGCTCGTGACCGCCTCGTTCATAGAAAAGCTCCGGGACTGAGGAGCGTCGAAGGAGGAAGACACGGAGCATGAAGGAGAGACGAGCGAAGCGGAGGACACATCGAGGAACAGTTCAAGTAAGGATCCAGCGGAGGAATCACCCAGCAGGAGCAGTATTGGGAAGCTACAAAGGGAGCCAGAAGATGCTGCACTCGAAACCCGGGAGAGACAGGGGAGAGACCGCCCAGAGGCACTGCTGTACAGTCCAGACGCCCAGAGGGGAAAGAGGACGCTGCGACTCCCTATGCCACGACCCCGTAGGGCCGTGGCTTCGGGCAAATGCCCTTTTTCCATTACTTATCCATAGGGAAGTGGTGGGGAGAGTAAGAGCGACACCCACTCACTTTACTGCTAGAGCACAGAGCACAGAAGTAATATCACTGGGGTGCCTAGGTGACGGTAAACCTAGAGCCTTATCTCATCACCATCCTTACGTTATTACATCTTTTCTTTTGCTTGTCTGACCGCTGGGACCTGGACGAGAAAGCAAGCCCCGTGCTGTGCACCAGGAAAGAGAAGACCAGACAGAGGACAACCCTATAGAGACTGTGGACATTTCGGTTACCCGCCCCTGCCCATTTCCTTTTCTCTGACTGATTTTGAGTTGCTAGTTTTGTGTACAAAACCTCTTAAACACAGTGAAGACGGTGGTGCTTCCTACTAATAAAAAGACGCCTGTCCATACTGACACCTCGGCTTGTGCCTCTTCCTTGTCCTGAGTGACCGCAGTGTGCACTTTCTCTCTTTAAATAATCACTCCACTGCAAACAAAAAAACATAAATAAAAAACATTGCCATTTACAATGCCAAAAGCTCCAACTCCAATAAATGCGAGACTTAGTGCATTGCAAATGCTTGTTCAGTTGGCGTCTGGATCCGGAAGCCTTGGCCACAGATGCTTTTCTCCAGGGCTGGAGTTCTAATCTGGGATATGCGTTTCCCTCATTCTTAATGATTCCCAGAGTTCTAGCACAGGTACGTCGTCAACAAGCGGAATTGGTATTGATAACTCTTCTCTGGAGAACGCAGGCATGGTTCTGAGTACTTCTGGAACTGTTGTGTGCCTCTCCAGCCCTTCTCCCATTTAGGTGGAATCTCCTTCTGGATCCAGGGGGTCTCTCACATCCACTGATCTTGTCGGGTCACCTCTCCCTGGTGGCTTGGTGAGTTTGCGAGACATATGAAGTATCTCTGGACTTTTGAAGGAAGCTAACGACTTCATTAGTGAGGCCTGGCCAACCAATACACACAAACCTTATACCTCTTGGTGGAGACAATGGTGTGGCTGGTGCCGTGAACGGGACGTTAATCCCGTTGGAGCACATTACACTTTAATAATTAATTTTCTGTCTTCACTTGCCTCTATGGGTATGGCTTATAGGACGCTCAATAATTTCAGATGGGCCATTTCGGCAGGCCAAGAGGCGGTGGATGGTAAACCAGTTGGCGAACACCCCATGGTATGCAAACTTCTGAGGGGTATCCGTATGGTCCGCCCTCCGCATCCGAAGTATTCGGCACTATGGGACGTATCCTTTGTTCTAACATTTTTGGAGGCATGGCCAGCCAATAAGTATCTCTCAAGAAAGCAGTTGTCCGCCAGACTGACCATGTTGCTTTGCCTGGTTTCTTGTAAAAGAGCTTCGGATGTCCGCACCTTAGATTTGGCTGGGCACAGATTTTCCCCGGAAGGGGTTACATTCTCCATTACTAAATGTAACACCTCTTCGGTTTCTTATCTGTCCTTTCCAGAGAATCCCAAACTATGTGTGGTACAATGTCTGAAGGCGTATGAGGTAAGTACAGCTGAATTTCATACAGATATGAATGGTCAATTGTTGATAGCATTACAGAAGCCTTTTCGCCCGGTGACTCCAGTCACTTTGGCGAGATGGGTGCGTTGGCTCATGAGGAAGCAGGCATTGATGTTTCCATGTTTGGGGCCCATTCGGCTGGGGAGCCATGGCTTCTAAGTCTTTTGCTTTGGGCGCTAGTCTCGCTGATATCATTAAATCAGCGGACTGGTCGACAGAATCTACGTTCAAGACTTTCTATTGTAAACCTATTGTTGATGTGGCTTCTGTGGTGGTGGCGAAGCTTTAAACAAGCATAATCGGAGCCTCTGGTCCTGAAATAGAATTAAAAATTTGCAAACATTTGTGACAAGAATTTTTTATTCTATTAAGGAGGATTATCCCACCCAGATTAAGATATTTATTGATGTATTAGATCTAATTCTGATTGTTTTTTTCCCCCCCTTTTGTTGTTAATGTCATTGATTTGTGACATGGGTGGTGAGACCAGTGTTACGGTATCTTCCTTTTTCCTTCTCAGGTTCGGAGGGTAAGTGAGATCCCCATGAAGTGGATGTTCTGGATTCTACAAAGCTTTGACGAAGATCGTATCATCGGCTGGCGACTGGATATTTTCTTGCAAGGCCTTTTTTGGCTCCTGTTAGTCGGAACTCCGTGTCAGACCCCTGTTGGGTCTTGTGTTATGGTTCTCTAGAGAAGGCGGAGTCGTCGTGATGAGTTTCATATTCGAATGTTCTACAAGTTGTATGATTTCGAACTGACTTAACTGTTTCTGAACAAAGAAAGAAGACACTGAGTCGTTATAATGTGTTTATATAGAGCAGTGGCTCTATGGTTGGACACGTGATATATTAGGGTAGCATGGGAAATGTAGTCATGTTTTAACTTTATTGTTATTGGCTGCTGTGAAAAGTTGTAAAGAAAAGAGAAGCATAATCCTCACCTCCATGTCCTTCATAGAATTGAAAATTCTTGTCACGAATGCTTGCACATTTTTAATTGCTATGTTTAACTCATTAATTGGATTGCCAATGCATCAAGTTATTATTTCTTTAATTTTGTGGGTTCTTCTCCTGTTTTCTATTCCTCCCCGACGTGCTACGGTCTGCCAGGACTCCACAGAGGCGGAGCTCGAGGAGGGCTAGTGAGGGAGACGCTGCCGTCAAGCACAGTCAGCGCAGCTTCTTTTCTCTCCCACCTGCCTTCAGAGTCGTGTTCTTTTTACAGTAGGGAGAGAGACTGTCTGCATGACAGCCACTTTTGGAACTGGCCCTTTTTGCAGGGTCACCCCCTTACTTTTTGCCTTCCTCCTGCTACTTTTTTGCTGAATTCGTATTTGCTGGCCTTAGGACTCTGAGCACTTTACCACTGCTAACTAGTGCTAAAGTGCATGTGCTCTCTCTTCAATACATGGTAATATTGGCTCAAACCCAATTGGCATATTTAATTTACTAATAAGTCCCTAGTAAAGTGCACTGCATGTGCCCAGGGCCTGTAAATTAAATGCTACTAGTGGGCCTGCAGCACTGATTGTGCCACCCACTTGAGTAGACCGCTAACCATGTCTCATCTCTGGTCACATGTCTGGGGTGGGTGATAGCTGGGCGTTGTGTATATTCCCCCTAGACAGCCATACACAATGAAAGCTTAGGTGTAACTTGATGGGCCATACTGACAGGATGGGAGGGAGGAGCTGGACACAACCTCACCTACACCTGAATAGGCTGTGTCCTGTCCCTACACAAAGGGCTGCATACCCCCCTGTCGTGAGCCTGGAGCCACAGTAGGACGGGCCGGGCCTCTAAACGGTTCAAAGGCCTGTCTTTGAAGTCTCTCCCACTTTAAAGGCACCACTGGGCAATGTTCCCTCTAATATTTTTCTTCTGTGTGCGGGAATGTAATGTTTGTGTGCACCCTTTCATTGCTGTGTGCACAGCAGCATGTTGAAGTAAGCAGATGGAGCAAGGTATTATTTGTAAGTGAATAC
Source organism: Calotriton arnoldi (assembly GCA_963921515.1). Taxonomy (NCBI): domain Eukaryota; kingdom Metazoa; phylum Chordata; class Amphibia; order Caudata; family Salamandridae; genus Calotriton; species Calotriton arnoldi. Next base: position 180,832 of record CAWUFW010017911.1, read on the forward strand.
TACAAGAATGGTCATCTATGAACTTTTAGTTTATGAATTGTAACTTTTTAAGCATATTTTTCCAACTATATCGGCTAAAAAGACACACTTTAGCGTGTCCCATCACTCCAGGTCATTATGGACACCCACTCCAAACGTGAACTTTTCACTTACAAATCATTGATTTCATGTTTGATAGTCTAATTAATTCAGTGGATGCAAAACAAGACTATAACAGCAAAAACAAATTGCCTTTTACACAGACAGATGTACAGGACTGGAAACAGTGTCCAGAATGATCTACGGGGCGATGATCACTCTGTATTTTAATAGTTGCTCTGAATGAGAGTTCATGCTCTCATACAAAACTTCACGATTTTCAGTGAAATCACTAATCTGAGTGAGAAAAATTTTACTTGTGAAGAGCCACATATGTCAGAAACACCATAGAACATGTTTCTGGGCCACCTTTAGAAATGCACAGATGTTCAAAGTCTGTGCTTGTGTGCCATTAAACGCGTCAGCCATAATGCTTTCTGTAGCAGGAGATAAAAAAGCCTTCATGTTAACGTCATCAGATATGTCCATCTGAATGCATGCATTGCTTCTGTCCATCGGAATGCATGCATTGCTTCTGTCCATCGGAATGCATGCATTGCTTCTGTCCATCGGAATGAATGCATTGCTTCTGTCCATCTGAATGCATGCATTGCTTCTGTCCATCGGAATGCATGCATTGCTTCTGTCCATCTGAATGCATGCATTGCTTCTGTCCATCTGAATGCATGCATTGCTTCTGTCCATCGGAATGCATGCATTGCTTCTCTCCATCTGAATGCATGCATTGCTTCTGTCCAGCTGAATGCATGCATTGCTTCTGTCCATCTGAATGCATGCATTGCTTCTGTCCATCGGAATGCATGCATTGCTTCTGTCCATCGGAATGCATGCATTGCTTCTGTCCATCGGAATGAATGCATTGCTTCTGTCCATCTGAATGCATGCATTGCTTCTGTCCATCGGAATGCATGCATTGCTTCTGTCCATCGGAATGCATGCATTGCTTCTGTCCATCTGAATGCATGCATTGCTTCTGTCCATCTGAATGCATGCATTGCTTCTGTCCATCGGAATGCATGCATTGCTTCTCTCCATCTGAATGCATGCATTGCTTCTGTCCAGCTGAATGCATGCATTGCTTCTGTCCATCTGAATGCATGCATTGCTTCTGTCCATCTGAATGCATGCATTGCTTCTGTCCAGCTGAATGCATGCATTGCTTCTGTCCATCTGAATGCATGCATTGCTTCTGTCCAGCTGAATGCATGCATTGCTTCTGTCCATCTGAATGCATGCATTGCTTCTGTCCATCGGAATGAATGCATTGCTTCTGTCCATCTGAATGCATGCATTGCTTCTGTCCAGCTGAATGCATGCATTGCTTCTGTCCATCTGAATGCATGCATTGCTTCTGTCCATCTGAATGCATGCATTGCTTCTGTCCAGCTGAATGCATGCATTGCTTCTGTCCATCTGAATGCATGCATTGCTTCTGTCCAGCTGAATGCATGCATTGCTTCTGTCCATCTGAATGCATGCATTGCTTCTGTCCATCGGAATGAATGCATTGCTTCTGTCCATCTGAATGCATGCATTGCTTCTGTCCATCGGAATGCATGCATTGCTTCTTTCCATCGGAATGCATGCATTGCTTCTGTCCATCTGAATGCATGCATTGCTTCTGTCCATCTGAATGCATGCATTGCTTCTGTCCAGCTGAATGCATGCATTGCTTCTGTCCATCTGAATGCATGCATTGCTTCTGTCCATCGGAATCCTATGGTGTGCTCTTCCCTGGGTGAGGGGGCTGCGGAGTGTGGCACCTTTTACTTTGCTGGCTCATTCATTGCTTTCAAGTTAATGCCTTCCATTCTTTGTACCAAAGAACACCTGTCATTTGTATACTCTGCCTAAAGATGCCAAACCTGTAAGGTTTCCTGCACATCCGAGGTATCACTAAAAGAATTCCTGGCCCAGCAGTGGCTGCACATAGATTCCCTGTGTCTCACCCTGTGCCACGCGCCTTCGTTCTCGTTCTACCTCTCCACTTCCCCAGACCTCCCGGCACACTCTCTTTCCCTTTCTTAACATACTCTGTATACTTGCGCTCTAGCTTCGGTATCCACCCTATCATACGTACTACTGAAATAATTCGTTGCTCACATTCTGTCACCCACCTTTTCCGTTGTAGTCTCACTTGCTCTTTCTCTTAATACCTCTTTCTCTTTGTTGCTCACTCCTTCTATTGCTTTTATGGAGACCTCCGACATACTCACTGTCAGTCCTGCTTGTACTCTCACTTTTTACTCTTTCACTGTTTCGATGTTCCTCTCACGCTCATCAAAATTAATGGGGAGAAATACAATTCTTGGCAATAATTCCTTTGCAGAAGCCAAAGGTAGTGCCACCCAATAAGCCAGCTATTTTTTTTATTTACAAATCCCCCCTGTATGTGGAGAGGGGAACAGAGACTGCAGGAGCACGGATTTCTGCATACCTGTGCTAATTCAGGAGTATCCAACATGCTTCCTACAACAAACATGTTTTTCATAATATCGTGGCCTGGTCTCAAGAGTTCTTTCGAGGTGCTGAAATAAACTGACGAGAAGAACGCAATGGAATGGCTGGTCGGTGAGAATGGAGAGTGTTTAGTTGTACAGAGTCATACTACGGATGCACAATAGCATCTTAAAATGCTGGGTGCCAGAACTTCACTGAAAATGTGAAGAGTGACAAAAGAAACACAACGGTTTCCATGTTTGTTGTGAGCTCAACTGTGTTGCTGCTGCTTTTCAAGTTTCTAGTAGCTTTGTACTGCTTCCCCAGGAGCTGGTAAATATCTCTTCTCCTGATAAACTCTTTATGCCACAGGAAAAGGTTTTGTAGTGTGCGACCGTAACAATCTTCTGCGCGGTGAGAAATCACTGTCTGCGCGGGGGCACAGGCGCCCAGCTTACAGTGAACAAAGCCACTGGGTATAAGTACTGGACCTCAGACACCACCACTTCAGTGCACTATTGAACCTGTGAATACTCTACCAGGAAATAAAGACTGCTGGGCCGCTGAAAGGACTGCCACTCTGCCACTCTGCTGAACTGCCACTCTGTTGGACTGCCACTCTGCTGGACTGCCACTCTGTTGGACTGCCACTCTGCTGGACTGCCACTCTGCTGGACTGCCACTCTGTTGGACTGCCACTCTGCTGGACTGCCACTCTGCTGGACTGCCACTCTGCTGCACTGCCACTCTGCTGGACTGCCACTCTGCTGGACTGCCACTCTGCTGGACTGCCACTCTGCTGGACTCCTGCTTAGCTGTGCTGCCCTGCTGGCTGTTGCCTATAGCATGTAAAGACTCCAGGGGTTCCCTTATGAGTGTACAGGAGGTTTGCTATGGCAATCCCAAGGTGCTCTTCTAGGGGGGGATTATGGTCAAGCAGCCTTAGGCTTATCACAGAGGAGTGCAAGACATCTGCAAATACACACAATCATCAATAAATGATGCACACAACTCAAGCAGGAGATCCACACCAATTTATAAAAATAACCAGTATCTTCATATATGATTTAGCACCAGAATCAATTCGTTCAGGATAGTACATTTTTAAATAGAAAATCTTTTCAGTTCAAAAAGTCGACACAGATCAATATTTGATGGTGGCAATGTTAACCTATGGAAGAATAAACATATGCAGTTTTCCAGTTCTCTGCAGTGACTTACGGAACCAGTCTATGGGATTAGATGGAGGGTCCCGAAAGTCCCGTACTACCATCTAACAAGAAACCCATTAATGATTTTGCACTACCCACCAAACATGATACTCCTAGATAGGCCCTACCAGGCAGGCTCAGATAGAATGTCTTAATTTGTCCACTTTCCCTTGCCCTGGTAGCACATCCCATATAGGCCCAAGCCCAGCTTCCTAGATAGACCATATTTTACATAGGCCCAAGCATACCTTCTTAGATACAAAAGTGTAGGCTCAAATGAAAGTGACTCTTGCTCTCATTTTTATAATAATAATGAAACAGACCTCGTAGGCCTCACTGATCTGCTAGCAGAAATCTGTCCCCTTCACCCAGATACGACCTTAGCCTCTCTTGTAACTTTCCACAGTTACAAGAATAAGGGTGGCCCCCACCCATGTGATGGCCTGTTGGGACATCTGGCAGTGTCACATGCAAGATTAGTGATATTCTTAGCTATGGGACTTTCCGCGCTTGCTAAACTGGAACTTAAGGCAGGAACTTGACCAAGAAATTAATACATTTAATATTAATTCTAAGCATTTTTCACGGTGAAAGTTATCCTTTGTTTACTTTTTGCGGTCAGAGAACTCTGACCTTCTGCACCCAGTTCTGTTTTATCATGATACCACTTCTCATATAAAATTTTCCAGTAAAGCAGGTGGCTAAGTGGCCTGCGTCAGATCTCGTGTCAAGCCTCGTGCACACTGTAGGAGAGTAGGATCTGCTTCACAGGGGTACCCCCACTTTTTGCTGATACTTCACTGGTTTTCGACATTAGTCTGGCTGGGGCCCTGCTATTCAGAACCCCAGCCTAGCTGTTTCCTCTTTAAAAGGGTCTCCATGTGCCTTAGGCACATCTCTGATTGGGATCTGGAGTGCCCTTGTAAGTCCCTAGTATATGGTATACTATGTACCAAGGGCATAGGTACCTCAGAGGCCTGCCAGGGGCTGCAGCATATATTATGCCACCCCTGGTAGGCCATCCAAACTGACACCACAGGTCTGCTACTGCAGCCTGGGTAAGGTGGTGCATGCACCCCTTGCTGTGGTATAGGTTACCTATATCACTAAATGCATACACACATATAAACCTATAAGTCACTCCTAAGGCAGGCCTTATCAATCCTAAAGGCAGAGTGCATGGTTCCTATGTGAGAGGGTACCCCTGCATGAGCAGGGCCCCTCTGCAGCGTTCGGAGACCATCTCTGATGCTGTTTGTAGTGCAGCCTGACCATATACTCTTAAACGCATTATATCCTCGCGGTAAAATGCTAACTATGGAATGGCTGCACCGAAACATGTCGTGTTTGGTGTCAAACATCTTGGAATACTACCCCCCGCCAATTCTGGCGGCGGGGTAGCATTCCACCCTTCTAGAGGGAAAGGCATGTTAACTCTGACGAGTCCGGTAACTTCTTTCCAGAGACCTGGCATCACAAACTGGATGCTGCTGCCACAGACACGAGTCTGGCCTCCTGCTGCTGGACGAAACTCCGGCAGGGGAGGCCTGGACAATAGGTTTCCTGTCCCAGGGAGGTGTGACCACCTCCCCAGACAGGACAATGTGTATTGGGGCTGGGCGGGAGCACTTTCGGGTGCTTTGAAGTCCTGCACTGGGGGCACATTTGGTGTCCCTGTGCATACCCCAGTTCAAACCGGATCAGGGGCTTGCAGCCCCTGCTTTAGCGCGAACTGGACAAAGGGAAAGGGGTGTAGCCACCCCTCTGCCCTGACCCACCCATAGGTGGGGCCACAGAGTAGTCCAACCCCTATTTTTGGAATAAAGGTAGGAACCCAGTCCTTAGGACTTTAGATTATACCTGGACGTAACTCTGACACGGAATCCTGGACCTTCGACGCTCTACGACAAGATTAGAGGACTGAAGAATCTCCCTTGGGGTCAAGGAGTGACTCCCCTGCTTGGCAGGCACCAAAGAAGCATCTGTCCGGTTCGCATCACTGAAGCTCCCGTCGGACGCCGAAGTCATCGCATCACCAGAGGTGGATTCTCAGACTTCCCCGAGGCTACCCTGAGTCCCCAGCAAAGCTGAGGCCCGTGGCTATCGTGGGTGACTTGAGACCGTGACCCCTGGACACCGAGCACATTTGCAAGTGCACCATCTTCTGGGTCTCCCAAGAAGTCGTGCTTTGGGCTCCGAGTAGCCCTAGCCTCCAGCACCACCTGCACCGAAGATCACTGGCCCCCACTCCACGAGTGTCCTGTAAGCCAGCTCCACGTGCGGCGTCACGAGGCTCCTTCGCGGTCGCTAGCCCGTTGGCTAGTAGCCCTTACCGAAGGCCAATCTTTTCTTTACTTGGCAGTCTGGTTGCTCCAGGCCTGCCCTCACTTACCCTTGCTGGGTGAGTTCCCCAGACCTTGCTGGTCTGCATCATCGACGATCTACATCTTACTCGAGACTTGCCGTTGCCAAGGCCTGTTGGGTCCAATCTGGTCGCCGACACCTCTGCACTCGACAGACATCGAGCAACAGCCCGAATCCTGCTCCTGGTCGCCGACAACGCCTCCCGGACCTCGTGGCTGAAGAGTCAAGACGACCGTCAACGAACTTGAAGCACTCGACATCGGTGGGCATCTGTCCATCGCCCTCCTGGTCACTGGCTAGTGACCCAGACTCTGTCCCCTCTGCTTTCAGGTTCTTCAGAACTCCGATCCACTCTTGGATCCACCCGGACACTTTTCTCCTGGTCGCCAGCAGCACTTTGCAGCAGATCGCCATAAGAAACGACGACGAAACCCGACCCCGAAAGGCACCTATGCACCCGGCTTCCCTGGGTGAGGTAACACGAGTACTCCGGTGCTCCCGTGGGTAGAGACTCTTCAAAGTCCTAGATCTCAAAGGGTTTTGTCCTAGTCCTTTTTAAAGTGTCCCTTTCCTCTATTTTCCCAATCCCGACTTTCTCCATAGAAGTAAACGGCGTATCGCGGTTGTGTATTTACACTGCACGCGTCTCCCGTGGGTCCCCTGTGTCACTACCTTGGGTGGTTCCTTGTGGTCCAAGCACTTCTAGAGGCTCTAGGCCTAGTGTCTAGTTCAGTCGTGGTTCGCATACCACTTTATTGGTATATGGTTTGGTACGCCCCTAGGGCCCAAACGTGTATTTGTGCTATTACTGTGATTTAAGATCTTATAACCTATGTACTTCGAACTCTAGCCTCATAAAGAGACTAGAGGGGTGTGTTTAGTAATAAATACATATATTTTGAATATATACCTGGTGTGGTGCTCTTTCATTTGATCACTCAAGAGATTATAGACTGGTAAAACAAGCTGCTTTACATTCCTTCAAGACTTAGCCTGAAGGCTGCTCTCCATAGCTACCACTAGGATAGCTTTCAATAAGGTTGTCTTTAACCTACCTACCATAAGAGTCGATTTGGACTGGTGCAAGGTGCCCACTATAATTAGTGGACAGCATATGCCAGGCCAACTTCTCACATTGGTGTGCAGCGTGTGGGATTCCAGCTTGCTATTGTTTTACCAGATAATCTCAATTGAATTGATCAACTGAAAACCACTAAAGGTACCTAAGGTACATATAATTTAAGCTTAGAATATCAGTAAGTTCTACTGAACTTAGAGTTGTGTGTTAAGGGATAGCACAACCCTTTCTACAACTCAAGAGAGTTTAGTAGGCCACACTAGAGTAGGTAGTGCATACACCACACCACACTAGTAATGTCTTTAAAAGCAGGATCTAGAGATGCCCTGCAGGAAGCCATTGAGCTTCCCCCCTCCAAGTATGACACACTCCCATTCTTGGAACTGAGAGCTTTGTGTAACGTGAGGAAATTAAGGACAGGCCAAAGTCCCACCACCCAACACCTCCAGGAGATGTTGGTGGCTTATGATCTTAGTAAGTCCTCAGAGACTGAAGGGGCAGGAGCAGAGGGTGGGCCAGCAGATGAGGAAGGGGCCAGGGGTACTACTACCCCCAGCCCCCCCTCTGAAACTGACCAGGAGGGTGACAATGACCCTGACCTGGAAAACCCAATCCCTTCTGGGGAAGATGAAGATGAGGATCTAGAGAACCACACCTTTGTCCCCCAGGAAGGATTATGAGTGTGCTCAGAAAGTCTAGGTCTCCTTCTCAGGAGTCTAACCACTCTGGCACCTCAATAGGGAGCTCTGTTTCTTCTCACAGGAGGGAATCCTCTCATGAGAGAAGAAAGAGACTGGTCCAGTATGAGGAAACTCAACTGGAGATCAGGAAGAAGCAATTGGCTTTAGATAGAGAATCCCTAGATCTCCTTAAAGAGAGAAGAAAGTTGGGACTAGAGTCCCATGGTGGCAGCCATATCCCTAGAGATAGGGAAAGGTCCTATGACCATAGGAACCTGAGCAAGATTGTCCCTCCCTACCAGAGTGGGGATGATATCCACAAATGGATAACTGCTTTAGAGAGGGCCTGTAAAGTACAGAAGGTCCCTCAGGAGCAGTGGGCAGCAATCTTGTGGCTCTCCTTTGCTGACAAAGGTAGAGACAAGCTCCTCACTGTTAGAGAGGAGGATGCTGACAATTACAAGGTCTTGAAGAGTGCTCTTATTGATGGGTTTGGCCTAACCACTGAACAGTACAGGTTGAAGTTCAGAGACACCCAAAAAGCACAGACTCAAGACTGGGTAGACTATGTGGATTGTTCTGCCAAGGCTCTGGAAGGCTGGTTGATGGGCAGTAAGGTGTGTGACTTCTCAGGATTGTATAATCTGATAATGAGGGAGCAGATTCTTAATAACTGTCAAAACCAGCTGTTGCATCAGTACCTGGTTGACTCTGATCTGACCTCTCCCCAAGAATTGGGAAAGAAGGCAGACAAATGGGTCAGAACCAGGGTGAAGCAGAAGGTACAGAACCAAGGTGGGGAAACCAAGAAGCAAGATGCTAAGAACTCTGACAAGGGTGGGGAGAAGGGTAAAGATCAAAAGTCTTCATCAGGCCCCCAAAAATCTTCTTCTGGTGGGGATTCCCAGCCTACCAAGGGTAAAGGCCAAAGAAAACCATGGTGCAAGGTCTGTAAGCAAAAGACCCACTGGACCAGTGATTGCACCAAGTCCAAAGACTCCAGTCCAGCCTCCACCAATGCCCCTAAGGCACCTGTTCCCCCTAGTACAGTTGGTGGAAGTGCTCCAGCCAAGGGTTTAGTAGGGTTCACCCTGGGAACTGAGTTGGGCTCTGACTTAGTCAGGGAACTGACTCAGGCTGTGTTAGTCTGTGATGGAGGCATGGATGTGACCTCCACTGTGAGTCCCAGTAATCTGGGCAAGTACAGACAACAGCCTTTAATCAATGGACGAGAGGCTTTGGCATTTAGGGACACAGGGGCAAGTGTCACAATGGTGACACAAGACCTTGTGCTACCTGGACAAGTTATACTTGGTGAAATGTACCAAGTGACCAATGCTAGCAATGTCAGAACAGACCATACTCTGGCAGTTGTTAACTTCTCCTGGGGAGGGGTAACTGGCCTTAAGAAGGTTGTGGTGAGTGCAAACCTACCAGTCGAATGCTTGCTTGGCAATGACTTAGAGACTTCTGCTTGGGCAGAAGTGGAGCTCAGGACCCATGCAGAAATGCTGGGGATCCCTGCAGATGTGTTTGCTGTGACCAGGTCACAAGCTAAACTGTCTAAAACTGAACAGGCCTTGGATTCTGGAAGAATGGACCAAGTGCCTTCCAAGAGGAGGAGTAGTAGGGTTAAGGCAGTGCCTTCCCCCTTGGCTCAGGAGGAAGATCAGTCCCTTGAGGGGGATGATCTCAGCCCTGAAGAAGGAACTGTCCCAGAGGAGCTTGAGCCTGACCAGGTTGAGTTCTTGGGGACAGGGGGACCTTCTAGGGCAGATCTGAGCCAGGAGCAGCAGAGCTGCCCCTCCCTTGAACCCCTCAGACAGCAAGCTGCTGCTGAGGCTGCTGGGAAAGCTAGTGGTCCCTATACAGTGTATTGGGATGATGGACTCCTGTACTCAGAGAGTAGAGACCCCAAGCCTGGTGCTACCAGGAGGTTGGTAATACCCTTGAAGTTCAGGGGCTTCCTATTGACCCTAGCCCATGATATTCCCTTAGCAGGACACCTGGGCCAGAACAAGACTTGGGACAGAATTGTCCCTCACTTTCACTGGCCCCACATGTCTGAAGACAGTAAGGAGTTTTGTCGCTCCTGTGTAACCTGCCAAGCCAGTGGCAAAGCAGGTGGCACTACAAAGGCCCCCTGATACCACTACCTGTGGTGGGGGTGCCCTTTGAGAGGGTGGGGATTGACATTGTTGGTCCCATGGATCCCCAAACAGCATCTGGGCACAGATTTATACTGGTGGTAGTGGATCATGCCACCAGGTATCCAGAGGTGCTGTAGGACCACTACAGCACCTGTGGTGGCAAGGGCCCTCCTGGGAATTTTCTCAAGAGTGGGCTTTCCTAAGGAGGTGGTATCAGACAGGGGTGCAAACTTCATGTCTGGGTACTTAAAGGCAATGTGGAAGGAGTGTGGAGTTACTTATAAGTTCACCACACCCTATCACCCACAATGCAATGGTTTAGTTGAGAGATTCAACAAAACCTTAAAGGGCATGATTAAAGGGCTCCCAGAAAAGCTTAGGCGTAGATGGGACATACTCTTGCCCTGCCTTTTATTCGCATATAGGGAGGTGCCTCAGAAGGGGGTTGGTTACAGCCCTTTTGAACTTCTGTTTGGCCACCCTGTGAGGGGTCCACTGTGCTTGGTGAAGGAAGGATGGGAGTTACCTCTCAAGCCCCCAAAGCAAGATATAGTGGACTATGTACTTGGTCTCCGCTCCAGGATGGCTGAGTACATGAAAAGGCAACCAAAAACCTTGAGGCTAGCCAGGAACTTCAAAAGGCCTGGCATGACCAAAAGGCTGTCCTAACTGTTTACCAGCCAGGACAGAAGGTGTGGGTGTTGGAGCCAGTGGCCCCAGCAGCTCTCCAAGACAAATGGAGTGGACCCCACACTATTGTTGAGCAGAAGGGTGAGGTCACTTACTTAGTAGACCTGGGAACACCCAGGAGTCCCCACAGGGTTCTCCATGTCAACAGACTTAAGCCATATGTGGACAGGGCAGACATGGGCTTGCTCATGGCTACTGATGAAGGGCAGGAGGAAGAGAGTGACCCACTCCCTGACCTGCTCTCACAGAACCCTGACGATGGGTCAGTTGATGGTGTAGCCTTGGCAGGCAGCCTCACTACCCAGCAACAAACTGATTGCAGGCAAGTCCTCAATCAGTTTAGACATATGTTTTCTCTGACACCCAGTCAGACCACCTGGTGCACTCATGAAGTGGACACTGGGGACAGTCTGCCTATTAAAAACAAGATTTATAGGCAACCTGACCATGTCAGGGACTGTATCAGGACTGAAGTCCAGAAGATGTTGGAATTGGGAGTGATTGAGCCCTCAGATAGCCCTTGGGCTAGTCCAGTAGTCCTAGTACCTAAACCTCACACCAGTGGTGGGAAAAGAGAGATGAGGTTTTGTGTAGACTACAGGGGCCTCAATGCAGTCACTAGGACTGATGCCCATCCAATACCAAGGGCAGATGAGCTCATAGATACTTTGGCCTCTGCCAAATATCTCAGCACATTTGACCTAACAGCTGGCTACTGGCAGATCAGACTAGCTGATGCTGCAAAGCCCAAAACAGCATTTTCAACCCCTAGTGGGCATTATCAATTTGTGGTGATGCCCTTTGGTCTGAAAAATGCACCTGCCACTTTCCAGAGGTTGGTGAACACAGTTCTCACAGGACTGGAGGCCTATAGTGCAGCTTATCTAGATGATATTGCTGTCTTTAGCTCCACCTGGGAGGATCACCTGGTCCACCTCAGGAATGTTTTACAGGCCCTGCAAAAGGCAGGCCTGACTATCAAGGCCACTAAGTGCCAGATAGGGCAGAGTCAGGTTGTGTACCTGGGCCACCTTGTGGGTGGAGGCCAGGTTCAACCTTTGCAGAGCAAGATCCAGACCATCATGGACTGGACTGCTCCAACTACCCAGACTCAGGTGAGAGCCTTCTTAGGCCTGACTGGGTACTATAGGAGATTTGTCAAGGGGTATGGATCAATAGTGACACCCTTGAATGACTTAACTTCTAAGAAAATGCCCCAAAAGGTTCAGTGGACAGTTAGCTGTCAAAAGGCATTTGATGACCTCAAGCAGGCCATGTGCACTGCTCCAATTCTGCAGAGTCCTGATTACTCCAAGAAGTTCATTGTTCAAACTGATGCATCTGAATTGGGGGTAGGGGCTGTACTGTCACAATTGAATGAAGAAGGTCAGGATCAGCCAGTAGCTTTTATTAGCAGAAGGCTGACCCCTAGAGAGAAACGTTGGTCAGCCATAGAGAGGGAGGCCTTTGCTGTGGTCTGGGCTCTGAAGAAGTTGAGGCCATACTTGTTTGGTACACACTTCCTGGTTCAGACAGACCATAAGCCCCTCTTATGGCTAAAACAAATGAAGGGTGAAAACCCCAAACTGCTTAGGTGGTCCATTTCCCTACAGGGGATGGACTTTACAGTGGAACATAGGCCTGGGAGTAACCATGCGAATGCAGATGGACTCTCTAGGTATTTCCACTTAGAACATGAAGACTTAACTGGGCAAGGTTAGTTTAATGTCCCTACGTTTGGGGGGTTGTGTAGGAGAGTAGGATCTGCTTCACAGGGGTACCCCCACTTTTTGCTGATACTTCACTGGTTTTCGACATTAGTCTGGCTGGGGCCCTGCTATTCAGAACCCCAGCCTAGCTGTTTCCTCTTTAAAAGGGTCTCCATGTGCCTTAGGCACATCTCTGATTGGGATCTGGAGTGCCCTTGTAAGTCCCTAGTATATGGTATACTATGTACCAAGGGCATAGGTACCTCAGAGGACTGCCAGGGGCTGCAGCATATATTATGCCACCCCTGGTAGGCCATCCAAACTGACACCACAGGTCTGCTACTGCAGCCTGGGTAAGGTGGTGCATGCACCCCTTGCTGTGGTATAGGTTACCTATATCACTAAATGCATACACACATATAAACCTATAAGTCACTCCTAAGGCAGGCCTTATCAATCCTAAAGGCAGAGTGCATGGTTCCTATGTGAGAGGGTGCCCCTGCATGAGCAGGGCCCCTCTGCAGCGTTCGGAGACCATCTCTGATGCTGTTTGTAGTGCAGCCTGACCATATACTCTTAAACGCATTATATCCTCGCGGTAAAATGCTAACTATGGAATGGCTGCACCGAAACATGTCGTGTTTGGTGTCAAACATCTTGGAATACTACCCCCCGCCAATTCTGGCGGTGGGGGTAGCATTCCACCCTTCTAGAGGGAAAGGCATGTTAACTCTGACGAGTCCGGTAACTTCTTTCCAGAGCCCTGGCATCACAAAATGGATGCTGCTGCCACAGACACGAGTCTGGCCTCCTGCTGCTGGACGAAACTCCGGCAGGGGAGGCCTGGACAATAGGTTTCCTGTCCCAGGGAGGTGTGACCACCTCCCCAGACAGGACAATGTGTATTGGGGCTGGGCGGGAGCACTTTCGGGTGCTTTGAAGTCCTGCACTGGGGGCACATTTGGTGTCCCTAGTGCATACCCCAGTTCAAACCGGATCAGGGGCTTGCAGCCCCTGCTTTGGCGTGAACTGGACAAAGGGAAAGGGGTGTAGCCACCCCTCTGCCCTGACCCACCCATAGGTGGGGCCACAGAGTAGTCCAACCCCTATTTTTGGAATAAAGGTAGGAACCCAGTCCTTAGGACTTTAGATTATACCTGGACGAAACTCTGACACGGAATCCTGGACCTTCGACGCTCTACGACAAGATTAGAGGACTGAAGAATCTCCCTTGGGGTCAAGGAGTGACTCCCTGCTTGGCAGGCACCAAAGAAGCATCTGTCCGGTTCGCATCACTGAAGCTCCCGTCGGACGCCGAAGTCATCGCATCACCAGAGGTGGATTCTCAGACTTCCCCGAGGCTACCCTGAGTCCCCAGCAAAGCTGAGGCCCGTGGCTATCGTGGGTGACTTGAGACCGTGACCCCTGGACACCGAGCACATTTGCAAGTGCACCATCTTCTGGGTCTCCCAAGAAGTCGTGCTTTGGGCTCCGAGTAGCCCTAGCCTCCAGCACCACCTGCACCGAAGATCACTGGCCCCCACTCCACGAGTGTCCTGTAAGCCAGCTCCACGTGCGGCGTCACGAGGCTCCTTCGCGGTCGCTAGCCCGTTGGCTAGTAGCCCTTACCGAAGGCCAATCTTTTCTTTACTTGGCAGTCTGGTTGCTCCAGGCCTGCCCTCACTTACCCTTGCTGGGTGAGTTCCCCAGACCTTGCTGGTCTGCATCATCGACGATCTACATCTTACTCGAGACTTGCCGTTGCCAAGGCCTGTTGGGTCCAATCTGGTCGCCGACACCTCTGCACTCGACAGACATCGAGCAACAGCCCGAATCCTGCTCCTGGTCGCCGACAACGCCTCCCGGACCTCGTGGCTGAAGAGTCAAGACGACCGTCAACGAACTTGAAGCACTCGACATCGGTGGGCATCTGTCCATCGCCCTCCTGGTCACTGGCTAGTGACCCAGACTCTGTCCCCTCTGCTTTCAGGTTCTTCAGAACTCCGATCCACTCTTGGATCCACCCGGACACTTTTCTCCTGGTCGCCAGCAGCACTTTGCAGCAGATCGCCATAAGAAACGACGACGAAACCCGACCCCGAAAGGCACCTATGCACCCGGCTTCCCTGGGTGAGGTAACACGAGTACTCCGGTGCTCCCGTGGGTAGAGACTCTTCAAAGTCCTAGATCTCAAAGGGTTTTGTCCTAGTCCTTTTTAAAGTGTCCCTTTCCTCTATTTTCCCGATCCCGACTTTCTCCATAGAAGTAAACGGCGTATCGCGGTTGTGTATTTACACTGCACGCGTCTCCCGTGGGTCCCCTGTGTCACTACCTTGGGTGGTTCCTTGTGGTCTCAAGCACTTCTAGAGGCTCTAGGCCTAGTGTCTAGTTCAGTCGTGGTTCGCATACCACTTTATTGGTATATGGTTTGGTACGCCCCTAGGGCCCAAACGTGTATTTGTGCTATTACAGTGATTTCAGATCTTATAACCTATGTACTTCGAACTCTAGCCTCATAAAGAGACTAGAGGGGTGTGTTTAGTAATAAATACATATATTTTGAATATATACCTGGTGTGGTGCTCTTTCATTTGATCACTCAAGAGATTATAGACTGGTAAAACAAGCTGCTTTACATTCCTTCAAGACTTAGCCTGAAGGCTGCTCTCCATAGCTACCACTAGGATAGCTTTCAATAAGGTTGTCTTTAACCTACCTACCATAAGAGTCGATTTGGACTGGTGCAAGGTGCCCACTATAATTAGTGGACAGCATATGCCAGGCCAACTTCTCACACACACGTAGGCGTAAGTTCTGCATTTAATGATAAAGTTCTGCATTCAACTATATAAAAGAGCCCCACCCGGACTAGAGCTTCGAACTCTCCATTGCATCAGAGCATTTGACTGCATCCAGAGGGTTCCCGTGCGATCGTCCGTTGGTGACTGGGCCTAGTGCTTCAAACTTCCAAGGTGGTAATACTCTTTTCTGATAATTCTGCCTATTGGCTTTGACAGCCCATCTGATGGCATAGCCTATTGGCTCTGTCAGCCTATTTGATTAATTCACTATTAGCTTATTCAGTCTTTTTAATAATTTAGCCTTTTGGCTTTGACAGTCTATCTAATTCAGCTCATCCTAACCCAAGCCATTGCATTTATCTTAGTTTAAATTGCGTAGTTTTGAATGGTGTTGCTTTCTTAAGAAAAGGTTTGTCTTCTAGGCACTAGCCTATCCATCCTCTGTAGAGTTAGAGTTGCTCCTTGGGCAGCTGCTTATAGCACAGTATTTTAGTCATATGTTTGCTTCTTTGAGCAACTGAATTTGAACATTGTCGATGCATTTATTTTTCATTCTGCTCATGTGTGGTGGGCAACATTTAAATTGAAGTGCTTTTATGCTTTGAACTGTTTGAATAAAAAGTCACTGTTTTACACCGTGGTTTCTTCTTTCCAAGTGAACGAACAGCACAGGGGTCAGGCTCTCTGGAGTCGGTAAGCGGAAGGGTGTGGCAGCCACAAAGAATCCTCTCTGTCAGCTGGCGACCACGAAAATTCAGGACTCTGTGGACGGTCGTCTACGGTGAGGTCTTGGGACGCATGCTGGGGTTCCACCTGTCTGGTTCTCTCTCGGGCTCTCCTCTCCCCACGTCCACTGGGGTAAGTCAGGGATATTTTTATTTTGTTCCTTGCATTTGCCTCAGGTTGTGGCGTGTGTGGGGTGGCGAGTCAGCCTGTATCTGCCAGCAGGGGTCTCCCTTTTGTGTGCGTTCCTTTGCCCGCCTGTGGTTGACTGACATGCCACGACGTCCTCTTTCTGGCTGGTCACATCTTCCCGAGGCTCTGTGGTGCTCTTCTCTCTGCTATTTTTAGTTTTGTCGTGGTTTCCTTTTGGTTGCGTTCTATTGCCCATACTTTCTGTGGCCTCTTTGCCTTTGTTTTTTTCTCAAATATTGTATTCTCACTTTTTATTGTCGTTTTCACTTCTTCTTTCTTGTCTATGCTTCTACATAATGCTTGAGGTTTGAGTCCTGGGAAATCACTTCTGTGTGATTTCACGAATTCTGGCATAGTGCACAACTGCTCCTGCAGATATTATTGTTTTTTTTCTTTACTTACGTATGCCTTTTTTTTTGAATTGGCACCGTAATGCTTGAGGTTTGAGTCCTGGGTAATCACTTCTGTGTGATTTCACGAATTCTGGCATTGTGCACCTGCATTTGCGGCTTTTGGGTGTCTTAATATTTGGCGCACATTTTTCTGTATCTTATTGTTGATGGTTCTTGGAGTTGTTTTTCAGTTGCCTATTTGATTTTGGTTATGGGCTGTTGCGCCCTTCACACGGTGCGCTTGTGGCACGCGTGTCTGTAATTTTGTCGCACTTTTCTCTTTCGGGTGTGCCCCGCCGCCATTTTGTATTCTTTTTTTCCTACATTTCATTTTTCACTTTTTTCTTCACGTTCTCATCTTCTGTTTTCTTTCTCAATAATTAGTTTTGTTCCTTATCTCACTCCTTCCTTCTCCTTCTCTTGTTCGTCATATATTCTTCTTCCCTTGCCTTCTTCCCGCACTGCAACACCATTCTCTTATTTTCGGCGTCAATGCGCCCCTCCTTTTTCAGGCTTCTCTCCTGTGTGTTCACACACCCATTCTTCGCTCTCTCTAGTAGCTCCCTCTCTGATTCCATTTTGCATTGCTTGGGTGCACTCCTTTTTTTAACACTCAAATTTCTATCGCTTTCTCATCGGCGCCTTTCCCTGTTGTTAACTGCGCCACTTCAAAAAGAGGATCTAACATCTTCGAAGTCACTAGCCCACTTTGACCTCTCGTCAGCCTTCCTCATTTCACTCTCTTCGCTGGAAGAGGAAGTAGGCCTCGCAGCCTCTGTCTAGGCACCCTTGCCCCTCCTTTCTGCGGGCTGCTTTTTCATCATCCACTGTTACAATAATACGTATTATTTTTTGAAATGCATTTCATTTACTTAATTATTGTTTATTTGTTGTCCGTTGTGTCTGTTTTTTGTGCCTCGATTTCTTAAACGTTATTAGTCCTTCTATTTAACAGCAGTTCCCTCCCCCACCCAACATCTGTTGCTGTTCTGCCGGCTTTACATTCACTAGCCAAGCGGCAGACTGCCAGTTATTATTGTTGACTCAATTGCCCCCACTTTTCCTCACTATTACGGGCAGTTGCGCCAGGTAGCTGTTGTCTGGATTGCCTTGTCTTTACCTCCTAGCCGCAATCCCGCTAAGTAGTTGCACTTACCTGCAGTACACTTTACACGTACAGTGCGCCTCTTTTTGTCTCTCACACCTTTTGCCTACCACTTGCCTGCGTCAATTGGTAGCCAAAGGGGGTGGAGGTGTATCTCCACTCCTCTTGTCAGCCTCCTTTAACAACCCCCCCGGTATGTCCCTTGATCCCCCACACATTATTAATCTCCTTATTCATTCAGTACGTGGTACTGCCACAGCGGTGTACCACACCGGTCTTGACCACTTCATCCCTCTCACGCGCCACCAAAGTGAAGTTCTTGCTGCTACTTGGGACATCCTTGAGATTGACTTTACACCCAATACTGAACTTCGTCTTTCACTCCTGTCTCTTGTAGACTTATCTCACTCAGGCACTGCATCTTCCCAACCACCACCAGACACCACCCGCCCAGATCTTTTGTGGCCTGCCCACTCCTCTAATCCACCCCCGCGCTCCCCACCCTCTTTACGGTCTTCTGTTTCTTTTATTAATTCTCCCATTGCCGTTGTCATAGACGACAAGTCCAATACTGACTCTGCACAATGCACCGCATCCTCTAAAGAGGCAACACTCCCTAGCATTACTGCCCCTGCCCCCCTACGGTATCAGCATCAGTACCTAGTATTGTTATCCACCGACCACCGTCTCCTGCTGACGAGTCCCCATTTCTCTCGGCACTCCTGCAGGACTACTCAGTGGATCTAGAGGACTCTGTCCCAGACATCTTAATTGTGCCTCCCCCGGCAAACCCACCCCCCATTTTCAATCACTATAGGTAATGAGTACCCCGTCTCCTGACAGTACAGCTTCTCCTATTTTTGTATATCTGGTTAACAATATCGTTGTGGGTCTTTCCACTGGACATCCATCCTCCTTCTGTCACGTTACACCCTTAGCAAGTACTGTCCTTCTCACTATATTTCAAGTCTTGGGCCTTGACTATACCCTGCCACAGCAGATAACGCTTTCACTAGTACCATCGTTTCCGCACCTTCCACATCCCACTGTTACTAAACACAAAGACCAAAAACATTCTAAACACTGACAGGTTAGGGAACATCCCACATTCACTGGTCCCCATGAACAGGATTACAGGTACCACGGTTCATAGGACATCGGATAACATTTACATACGCATTCGCCTCATAGCGCCAGGTTTGGACATACCCACCACACTCGTTACAAATTATCCACGCAACCCGCTACAAAGCAGAGTAATTGCTGGTCTCTCCCGTAGCCGGCTCCAATTTCCTGACTTCTCCCCTAACGGAATATACACCGGCCCACAGGAACTGGAACTAAGACAAGCATTGTATCACGTTATCAGTAGCGCAATAGGAGAGGAACTGATAATAGACGCTATCCCCCCGCGTCTGCTACTGAATTCACCTTTGCTCCTGACCTTGCTTCCGCTACTGAGTCCCCTTCTGCTACTGAGTCCACTTCTGCTGCAGAACATATTCCTGACGCTGAGCTCACTCCTGATATTGAACACACTTTTGCCACCTAATTACATTCCTCCCCAAGCAAGCGACATTCACCCCCAAAGCATTGCGCTTTAAAACAACTCTCATGAATGGCATACTGAGCTCTACAGTTTATAAAACGTCTACCCACTTCCACATCTTTTTTATCATACATCCCCCTGGAGCGCCACTCACTGCCATATTATCTAGCACTTGGCCAAGATACCCTCTCCAAAGCTCTATTGCTGAAGCTTGCTTTGGCGGTCGGCTCCGCTTTCCTCTTTATACCCCAACACAAGAGCGAGACTTGCAGGACAGCGTGTATGATATTGTCATTGAGGCAGTAGCACAAGAACTAATAAGAGACATTGACCCTAGCACCTGAAACGCACGCTCCTGTAAATTAGGCCTTGCCTAGAGCGCCCCGTGTTAGACACATCAACATGGCTACTCCACTCCAGCATGTCTTAAAGACATTCGGAGGACAGGAACACCATATACTAAAGCACTGCCGTGAGCTTCATAAACGTACGGCGAAAATGACTCATCCTTGGCCCTCAGAGGGAAGCTTTGACCCAATAATACTAGAGCATGCCACCACCTTTCTAGACACCAAGTACTCTGGCACTAAGTTACAGAAGAGAAAGGCTACCTTAGATCTGTGGCGCATTTTTAAAGACAAGGTTCCAACACACTCTGACTCCACACACCCAGCTATACCCAATGCTCCGCCCCCACCGCCTTACCACGTCAGCGGTATGTATACCGAGCTCACTAACAAGGAACAACCTGAGCTGCCAGTTACCACTAATGATTCTCCGGCTGCTGGTTTCCAATCATTACCAGATGAGGCAATTACCTCACCGCACCTCGGCCCAGAATTACACATCACACAGATTGAGGAATTTCAGGCTTCCCACACATCACCTAGCCACCCGTACCACCCCGTGGACAGACCACCGGCTCCATCCACGCCCCCGGTAATGCATACCCCGACCTGACAGAACTGCGCAGCATATATTTGCCTCCCCCCAACGGTACAGTAAGGGAGACAGCAGTATCAGGTATCCCAGGCTTCATAGACGCACAACTATCCCTAAAATTTACACCAACAGTCAATACTGCACACCCATGCCCAGGTGAAGAGGATGAGGAAGGCTCTGACTCTGCCTCTCAAGCATCATCTCGTCACTCGCATGACTTTGTCTCTCAAGCACCATCTCGTGACTTGCGCTCACCTGTCATTGTTGTCCGTGACCTCGGCCCTAAACAAGCTTCTGACTCTAACACCTTCCATGACACTGACACTCAACAAGCACCTGTCCTTAACCCTTTCCTTGGCACTAGCGCACACCCGTTCCCAAGCTCGCATCTCTCCTCACAAAGCAGCATGCCTTTTATGGCTGCTGCACCTCCTGGTAAGGTACCAGGATCTGGCCTTATGACAGACCAGCGGCAGCTCATTGAGTCCTCTAGCGCACCATTACTGAGTGTGACGGAGGGACAGTGTGTTCCTCTCACTGGTCTTCCCTCCTCTTATGACAATTATAGACAAAATGCAGAGTTGAGCAAAAGCACTAGCCTGGAAAGTCTTTCACCACAGCATCATGTGGATGAACAGACACCCACGCATCAATCACCTTCCCACGCAGACCAGATAAAAAAAATTAGACGCTTGTCATTTAAATTAGAGAGCATGAACCAAAGCATGACAGACATGATGTCAAAGATCAACACACCAACACCACCCTCACCCACGCTGCACCGCCTCGTGCAACACCACCCAAAGACAAATATCAGTAGGAATGGGGAAGGGAGCACACAATATCGCCTTAATGGGCACCCCTATCACCGTGACGCTGCCGCCTCTGGAAGGACACAAACATTCACCGACACACACCAAGACTACCAATTCCAAACACCAGTAGGACGGGATAAGACACCCCCACTGGTGCTAGAAGGCTACAATCCATTGTTTGGTGACATCCCAAGATATTGTGGACTCCCACAGGAACAAGACCCAGTGGTAAGAAGTAAGGTCAGGACCACCGAAGCACAAAGACTTAAAGTCTTGGGGACACATGGACGCCCAGACGACATACTATATGACGTCTCGGGCTCTGCTTCTTTGCGCACCACTAGGATGAAAAATAGATACAACATGAGTCTCAGCAGACCGTGTCCACCAAAAACAAGCAATGATCTCACTCCTAATGAGATAGTGATATTAGGGGAAGGTTCAGATTACGCAGTTAACCCCTTTTCAGACGATTTGGCAGGCTGGTCGGAGCCCTTAGCGCCGCAAATGCTTCCTTGGCCAAGAGAAGGCTCTTTTGAGCCTCAGTACATGGCGACAGCAGTTGAATGTATCCTCAAAGGACTAGGATGTGAGGATTGGGATTATGACTATATGAGGGAGAGCCTGAAAGTCTGGCAAAAATATGCCCGCCAGCATGACTATACAGGACCCACGGCGCAACGCCTCGGGGTCATGCGCCAAATGCCACTTCTTTACAAAAATATCACGGATCCCCCTATCTATATCCCATGGTCTACACTAGACAAAGAAAATGTCAAAAAGGCACTCCCCCCCCCTCACTGAGGGTGCGGGAAAATGGATTGCAGCCTTTGAAAATTGCACCACAGGCAACAACATAGCAATAGGAGATGTAAAAAGCCTGCTGATCTCCCTCATTGGAGAAGACGCAGAAGATCTCTTCATACGTATTCATGCAAATCTTACAAAAACAAATACAAAACATGATGGTGTTTCCTTTAATGACATCCGAACACTAACATGGGCTGAGCTGCGCAGGAAATTCCCTGATGTCCCTGACATTGGGGCTCTGTTGTCACAGACTATGCAACCAAATGAAGACCCTGCCAACTATCTTTCCAGAATGAAAGAGAAATGGCACCAGGAGTTAGGGCAACGATGGGACGCCGCTGGAGGGTATGGGAGATTATTTTACCATACAGTAAAGAAAGGTCTACCCACTGAAGTGCAGGAAAAATTAGATGGCATTGTAGCAATGGAATGCAAGCCATGGGCAGAAATACAAGACCACATTGTACATTACTGCAAAAAGAGACAGGAACAGGAAAAGACTAGACAGCTGGCAATAGAGAATGCCGCTGCCAAGTTGGTACAGCAGAAACTAAATAAGAAAAAGGACAATGTTGACACACTCATGCTTGCAGCACCAGTCACTCAAATGACAGCAGTAACATCCTTCCCCCAGGCTGCCATGAATGCCCTTGCAGGCAACGCCCAACCTGCCCCACAGCAGGTTCAAGCACCACCTGCAGTGCAGTACATACAAGCTCAACCCCAACCAGCCATACAGTATGTCCAGCCGCAACCACAGCCAATGGTACAATACATGCCAGCTCCACCTGCTTACAGCACTAACACACAGCCCTATTACAATAACAGACAAAATATGAATAGAAACACGGGTGGATCAGGAAGAGGGCGAGGGCTGGCACAACAAAGGTTTCCACAACAGCCAGGACAGGGAACGCCACCAATAATATGCTACTATTGCCAGAAACCAGGCCACATACAGAGAGATTGTAACAGTAAAAAGCGTGACATGGGTCAGCAATATATGAATACTGGCTACCAAGCACAAGTACCATTCCAACAACAGCAGCACCCGCAACAATACCTTCAACAGCCCCAAATACTATACTCTTATGCACAACCAGCACAGCAACAACAAGTGCAGCTCCAAGTGCCCCCAATGGCACAGGTTCAGCCAGCAGTCCAACAAATACAGGTTCCAATGCAACAACTACAGCCACAGCAAGCACCTGCTTATCAGGTGGTCCCCCAAACACAAAACAGTGTCCCTCTAGGAGGAACAATTGTTGCCTCCAGCAACCCCTTTACCCAGGGCACCATCCAGCAATATCAGCCTGGAGGATACACCAGCTAGGACAGCCCACAGACAACTCTTGTGTGCCCAATTTTGTCATGCACAGGCAATACTGAAGAGGACCCTATTGCAAGTGTTGTGATAAATAACAAAACATATAGTTTTCTTATTGACACAGGCGCCACATACTCCTGTATTACAGGTGGCCCTCTGCCCATTTCAAACAAAACAGCGGACACACAGGGATTTTCTGGGGCGATAGCAAGGGTCCCTTTCACCAAACCAGTCTCAATGGAGATTGGAGGCCATGTAGTGGAGCAGCCTCTGCTCTATTCACCCAGGTCCCCAGTCAATCTTTTAGGACGTGACCTCATGGCCAAATTAAACATGACAATCCACTTTGATGACAACGGAACAATGATTTGCTCCATACCAGGTACCCCACTAACTAGAATAATGGCAGTCACTGCACAGTCTTCCTTAGATAGCCAGGTCCGAGCACGTCCAGTGGATGAGCACGCCTTCTCTGCAGCTGTCCACACAATTGTCGCCACCACTCCCGAATTACAAGGCCGCACTGTTCAGTTGCCAAAAGAATTTCTCTTCAGGCCCCAAGTACCAGATTCGCAGGCATTAGATAAAAACTTGACATTTGACATCTGCGCCCTGGAGATAACACCTACCTATGGCGCATTCCTGGCATGCGATGACAACGCTCATACTTGGGCTTGTGTCATTTTCATCGAGCCTAAAGGCTTGGTAAGAAACATTTCAGATGCCCAGCTATTTGGATCCCCTGAGGAAAATTCTAAAACAGAGATTATCTATGATAACAATGTGCCCATCTCAGTGACAGTGGAAATTCGAACACCAATTGTCACCCCTGATTATGACTCTGCGCGAGAAGCAGATTTGGCTCAAGTACCAGCGCATCTTTGGACAACAGGCCCAAATGATGTAGGCCTTATCAGCTCTGCCAGGCCATTTAAGATAACTCTCAAACAAGGTGCTATCCTGCCCAGAATAAAACAGTATCCCTTGTCCAAAGCAGCAGAGGAAGGTATAGCACCTACAATACAGGCCTTGCTAGAGCAGGGAGTAATTTATCCTTGTATTTCTCCGTGTAACACTGCCCTTTTTCCTGTGCGGAAGGGCAAAACAAATCAATGGAGACTAGTTCATGATCTTCGCGCAATTAACAACATAGTTGTACCAGAATTCCCCATTGTCCCAGATCCCTCTATCATCCTCACAAATGTCCCCCCGATGCACAGTATTTTTCTGTCATCGACCTGAAAAATGCCTTTTTCAGCATTCCTTTACACCCAGACAGCCAATACCTATTGGCCTTTTCATTCAAAAATGTGCAATTCACGTACAGAAGGCTCGCTCAAGGGTACTGTGAGTCCCCTAGCGTCTTCAACAGGGTTGTCAAAGAAGACTTGTCCAATTTCCAATGTAACAGCACCTTGCTGCAATATGTCGATGACATACTGCTTTGTAGCCCCACAGAACAACAATGCAGGAAAGACACCATCCTCTTACTCACCACGTTAGCACAAAGAGGATACAAAGTTGACAAACAGAAGCTACAGTACTGTCAGAAAGAGGTACACTATCTAGGTCAGTTACTGTCTGCATCAGGCAGACGAGTGACTCCAGGTCGAGTTGAGGCGATAAAAGGTACCCCTGAACCCCAAACAGTTAAAGACATGCAAAAATTCCTCGGCCTGGTTAATTATGTCCGCCAATGGGTCTTTGATTTTGCAACTATAACTGCCCCATTATTGAAAGCTGTCAAAATGGGCAAAGACAGACACAATAAGATTGAGTGGACACGTGACATGAGGACAGCCTACACCCAGCTCAAAGATGAGATAACAAATGCACCAGTGTTAGGATCACCTGATTACACGAAAGAATTCTACCTATTCACTCACTGTGATGGTTTAGTCATGACAGCAGTACTCACTCAGAAATACCCCATGGGCCATAAGCCCATTGCTTACTTCAGCGGTATGCTGGACGCTGTCATGAAAGGTCATTACCCCTGCGAGCAGGCCCTAGCTGCCGCAGCATTTGCTGTGGAGAAAAGTACTCCCATTGTAATGGGTTCTCCACTGACTATGTACACAGAACATGCTGTCTTTGCAATAATACAAAAAGCCAAGACAACTTTAACAACACAAAGAGTGTCAGGTTACGAAGTAATATTGTCATTACCTTCTCTGAAAATTGTGAAATGCCACACAGTAAACCCTGCCACATTTTTTGCCCATCCAATAGTCACCTCAGATGATGACCCCCATGACTGTGCCACATACTCACCAGATGAGTCTGGAGCAGCAAAAGAGGATCCCTTGCCAAACAGTACTGTGTATTTTGTTGATGGCTCCTCTACCATTGATCAAGAAACAGGAGTAAGGTACACAGGAGCAGCAGTAGTCAAAGCACAGCAGAACGATTCCTCTGATTCCCTAGACATTGTACAGCAAATAACATTACCTTCACATTATTCTGCCCAGGCAGCTGAACTAGTAGCCCTCATAACTGCCTTACACATTGGGGAAGATGACCGGATTACAATTTATTCAGATTCTGCATATGTCACCACAACAACACACTCCAGCATCCTCCGCTGGAGAAGGCGCGACTTCCTCAAATCAGATGGTACACCTGTCATTCACAAAACGTTATTAGAAGAACTTATTGAGGCCCTCACACTACCAACTGAAGTAGCCGTAGTCAAATGTGCAGCGCACACCAATGGCCAAGATTTTGTCTCCAGAGGTAACGCCCTGGCAGATTGGGCAGCTAAGGCTGCAGCCAGAGGCCCTCAAGCAACAGGCCCCCAACTTGAAAGAACAACAGAAGTTTCACTTGCACCCATTTTACTTTCTCAAACATTGCCTCCCACAGATCATGACAATAGCACTAAAGACATTACAAAAACACCATCCACACTACCAACACTATTTAACGTTGACATAACACAGCAATATGATCAGACTGCACAGTTACACCTCAGAGAAATGCAAGAAAGTGCACCAGATCAAGAGAAAGAGTTATGGAAAAAGAGGGAGTACAACAGGACTCCGCCGATTTCATATACAGACAGACAGTAACAGGGAAACCTGTAATGCCACAGGCCCTGTTACAAGTGGCATTAGACCAACTTCACCTTCCCACACATGTCACCCGGGATAACATGTCCACCACCTTGCAAACAGACTGGTTCATCCCCAATGCCTATGAACAGATACAATTATATGTGAATAAATGTCTCATTTGCCAACAATATTCCCCAAACCCTACTCTCAAAACAGTTGCTTCCACCATTCCTAGACCATCTGGCCCCTTCAAAGAGCTACACATTGACTATGTCGACATGATCGACCGCTGCCAAAATTACCGCTATCTCATTGTAGTAGTGTGTCCATTTTCACGCTGGATCGAAGCTGGACCTTGCGTCCACTGCGATGCCAAAGCAGCTGCCACATTTCTGCTCCGTGATGTCATTACTCGCTGGGGCATTCCAGACGCCATCCGGACCGATAACGGAAGCCATTTTTCAAACGCCATCTTTTCCTCCCTGACCACAATGCTAGGCATTAAACACAAACTGACATCAGCTTACCACCCACAAAGCAACGGCATTTGTGAGCGCCTCAACGGCTTGCTCAAAAATAAAATAAGCAAAATAAGTGCCACAATAGGAAAGAAATGGCTTTATTGCCTGCCCATAGCACTCTTTGCACTAAGAAACTCTCCAAGTTCGGATCACCACCTCACGCCCCATCAGCTTGTCACTGGACGATCCATAAATGTAACAATTCCATCCACACGCCCTACAACTGATAGTGAGTCATCACCAGAGATAGTTAAGGCAGAACTTTACGATTACCTATGCCAACTAACAAGCGCAGCGCAGTTCCTTTCTATCCAGGTATCCAAGAGAAGAGACAAGGGCCCCACCGATCCTGAGCTCCCACCAATCTGTCCCGGGACACTGGTCTTCGTCCGAAAAAACGTCAGACGTTGGAAGGATCCAAAATTTGAAGGACCCTTCCCAGTCATAGACTCATCACCAACTGCAGTACGAATAACAGAAAGAAAAGCATGGATCCATCGCAGCCACGTCCGCCTAGACCCCGCACCACCACCTCAGCCAATAGACTAAGGAAAGGACCGGACTTATTATCAGTACAATTCCATGAAGACAGCGGCCTTTCATCCTCCCGTGATGAAGAGCACGATGAGCGTCGAGTACTTACAGTCAGGAATGTTAAAGGAAATGCAAAGTTATGTATTCCACTTGTCGTACTAATTTGTATTTTAGCCATTGCCGCCTTGACATGGTATATGTTTTATCTTGTAACCACTGACCAATGTGATCTTCCTGATGCTATTACACAATGTTCAGGACAGCCAGTTGTGCCACCAGATAGAGATAGGATCAAAAGTCCACCACTCCCACCTTGTATTGCTGATGCAGCACACACGAGCACACACTCCACACCCACAGTTACTGATCTGATCCCAAGTAGTGCTACCACCCCAGGGGATGACGTTCTGAATATCACAATAGGTCCCCAGTTGTCCCGCAGTGTCCCTCCTCGCACTAACTATAGATTTAAAAGAGGATTTAAACGAGGTAGGGCAAGGGCCTCGGCCCGCAACCACAAGAAAAAAGTTGAGGTTACACAAGAGTGGGCCACTGCTCTTCAGGACACAGTGGTTCACATGGCACAACCTAATCCCATGCCCGATTTCCATTCCACACGTCCGGACGAATTCGATCCGGATCATGAAGCCCATGATGCCCTGTTAGATAACATGTGGTACCGGCACATGTCCGAAATAGGGAAAAAGACAACAAAAGAAGCATGTTTTGTGTGCTCACATATTCCCCATGCAGTAGGCGCAGATAAAATGATTTTCCCAAAAGAAATACTGCCCCCAAAAGCCGAATGTCTCCTCCATCTGTTCCTTTGCCGTATATATGGCCAGATCCAGCTCCTGTCAGCAACTATCGAAACAATTTATGTAAATACAACTATATGGGATCATAATCCTGTCACATTCAAAATTATAACTGATAAACATGAATTTGACAGAGACATACAGGGTCGGTCTAAAGAAGAGATACAACGTTGGGAGCGTACTTTTGCCCAGTTACGTTACTTTACCTTTTCAAAACCAGAATCAGTATGTTATGAACGAATAGACAAAAGCCCCTGTGTGTACAGGCCTGTGTTAGGATTATCGGCCAACGTCTATGTTGAAAACAAATGGAGTGGGCCATACAACTTCAATTGTAGAGCTGCTTCCTTAGGAGCGCCCTTTGTAACAACAATAAATGACGGAGAGATCAATAGGGGTGTTGAGGATGGGTGCGGGGAGGTCTGGACACAAGAGAGTAGAAGGTACACCTTTAGTAAGGACAGCACCTATCCATGGAAAAGAGCATATAAACTGAAAAATCCTCTCCTTTGTTTCCTAGGTAACGGTACCCGCCCTGTGGGCAGCAACACTAATTGTAACACGACAGTTTTTAATTTGGACCTCCAAGACGGCACCGCCAGCCTCATGGACATCTTTTGGGCCTGCGGAGAACGCATCTACGCCCAGCTACCCCCTCAATGGAAGGGCCTATGCACCATGGTCACAATGCATGAACTGCATCTCGTTGTCCCGGCATCCAACATTTCCCAAGTGTTTGAACACCCCATGACAGGTGATGTCACCCTGCTTCACCGGCACCGAAGGAGTGCTCAATATTTTGCTAACGACGCCTTTAAGGAAGTTCCTGACGAGTTTCGCCTGTTCAATCGCGCCCAGGAATTCTTTGGGGGCCTGTGGCCCATCTGGCAATCATCTGCTAATGCCCGGTGGCTGCAGGTCACACGCTATGAACTAATGACTCTGATCAACAACACCCGAGATGGGTTCAACGCCATACAGGAAGAATTACGACCAATAAGACTTATGGTTCTAGAGCATAGATATGTTCTAGATCAGCTCACAGCTATGCAGGGAGGGGTATGCAGTTCCATCGGATCGAGCTGCTGTACTTTCATACCATCTAATGATGCGGGCAACGGGTCTCTCGCTAAGGCCATTGAGGACTTGGGCAATTTGGGAAAGAAGATGCGTGATGAGGGCGGTGCCGCTGCAGACCCTATTACGGGCTGGTTCAACTTGGACTGGATGCCTTCATGGCTATCTGCTATCTTGAAAACTGTGTTACCCATTTGTTGTGTTATCATGCTAATGTGTTGCGGTGTACAGGTACTAATGAGGTGCCTCAGTAGATGTACCGTCAAGGCAGTTGGGATAAATTACGTTAAAACAGAAATTTACAGCAATGCAGACTATCAGGACATGCACCGTGCCCCTGGGGATGGGGGTGGACAGGTTCACATACAACTCATAGAACAAGGTGCCCCTGATGCTTCTCCCGAGACGCCCTTAGCTCCACCAGTTCCACCGCAGAGGTACACTTTGAAGGAGGAGCATGACGCTCACCTGTATGACCAGTTAGTGAGCCATGATGATGGAGAATATGTTACCCTACCATCAGATTTGCAACTTCCGGCTGCGTGCCCCAATGTTAATGACCCACCCAGCATGCACCCGATTCTTGAGAGTCCTTTACAATATTCTATCCGGAATGTGTTCAAAATTGAACAAGAGCAGGGAGATGATGGAGGGTCCCGAAAGTCCCGTACTACCATCTAACAAGAAACCCATTAATGATTTTGCACTACCCACCAAACATGATACTCCTAGATAGGCCCTACCAGGCAGGCTCAGATAGAATGTCTTAATTTGTCCACTTTCCCTTGCCCTGGTAGCACATCCCATATAGGCCCAAGCCCAGCTCCCTAGATAGACCATATTTTACATAGGCCCAAGCATACCTTCTTAGATACAAAAGTGTAGGCCCAAATGCAAGTGACTCTTGCTCTCATTTTTATAATAATAATGAAACAGACCTCGTAGGCCTCACTGATCTGCTAGCAGAAATCTGTCCCCTTCACCCAGATACGACCTTAGCCTCTCTTGTAACTTTCCACAGTTACAAGAATAAGGGTGGCCCCCACCCATGTGATGGCCTGTTGGGACATCTGGCAGTGTCACATGCAAGATTAGTGATATTCTTAGCTATGGGACTTTCCGCGCTTGCTAAACTGGAACTTAAGGCAGGAACTTGACCAAGAAATTAATACATTTAATATTAATTCTAAGCATTTTTCACGGTGAAAGTTATCCTTTGTTTACTTTTTGCGGTCAGAGAACTCTGACCTTCTGCCACCAGTTCTGTTTTATCATGATACCACTTCTCATATAAAATTTTCCAGTAAACCAGGTGGCCGAGTGGCCTGCGTCAGATCTCGTGTCAAGCCTCGTGCACACGTAGGCGTAAGTTCTGCATTTAATGATAAAGTTCTGCATTCAACTATATAAAAGAGCCTCGCCCACACTATAAGCTTTGAACTCTCCATTGCATCAGAGCTTGACTGCATCCAGAGGGTTCCCGTGCGATCGTCCGTTGGTGACTGGGCCTAGTGCTTCAAACTTCCAAGGTGGTAATACTCTTTTCTGATAATTCTGCCTATTGGCTTTGACAGCCCATCTGATGGCATAGCCTATTGGCTCTGTCAGCCTATTTGATTAATTCACTATTAGCTTATTCAGTCTTTTTAATAATTTAGCCTTTTGGCTTTGACAGTCTATCTAATTCAGCTCATCCTAACCCAAGCCATTGCATTTATCTTAGTTTAAATTGCGTAGTTTTGAATGGTGTTGCTTTCTTAAGAAAAGGTTTGTCTTCTAGGCACTAGCCTATCCATCCGTCAAAGAGTTCTCCAACCCCAGCGCCGGAAACAACGACATCACCCCTCGCAAGACCTCTGCAACTCACTCTCCGCGTTCTTCCACCGCAAGATCACCGACATACACAACAGCTTCAACGCACAAACAACGCACCCTACCGCCGAACCAATGCCCGCCACCACCACCCTCTGCAACTGGACCCCGATCAACTCCGAAGACACCACCCGCACGATGAACTCCATCCACTCCGGATCACCAACCGACCCCTGCCCACACCACGTCTTCAACAAAGCCGACGCCACCATCGCACCCCATCTCCGGGACATCATCAACTCCTCCTTCCGCACCGCCACCTTCCCGGAGAGCTGGAAGCACGCCGAGCTTACCGCCCTCCTGAAGAAACCAACGGCGGACCCCACCGACCTCAAGAACTACCGCCCCATCTCGCTCCTTCCGTTTCCGGCCAAAGTCATCGAGAAGACCGTCAACAGACAGCTTGCCGCCTTCCTCGAGACGAATGGATCCCTCGACCCCTCGCAGTCCGGGTTTCGGGCCAACCACAGCACCGAGACCGCCCTTATCGCAGCCACCGACGACATCAGAACCCTAACCGACAACGGGGAAACAGCTGCCCTCATCCTCCTGGACCTCTCCGCGGCGTTCGACACCGTCTGCCACCGCACCCTAGTGAAGCGCCTCAGCAACATCGGAATCCGAGAGAAAGCACTGGAATGGATCATCTCGTTCCTCGCCGGAAGAACCCAGAGAGTCCGCCTCTCCCCGTTCAGATCCGAAGCCACCGAAGTCATCTGCGGCGTTCCACAAGGATCCTCACTCAGCCCGACCCTCTTCAACGTCTACATGAGCCCCCTCGCAGCCATCGCACGCCGACACAACCTCAACATCATCTCCTACGCCGACGACACCCAGCTAATCCTCTCCCTCACCAACGACCCCACTACCGCCAGAGCCAACCTGCACGACGGGATGAGAGACGTCGCCGACTGGATGAGGAACAGCCGCCTTAAACTGAACTCAGACAAGACGGAAGTCCTCATCCTGGGCTCATCACCCTCCGCCTGGGACGACTCCTGGTGGCCCCCGGCCCTGGGCACCGCACCCAAGCCAACGGACCACGCACGCAACCTGGGCTTCATCCTGGACTCCTCCCTATCGATGACCAAACAAGTCAACGCCGTCTCATCTTCATGCTTCAACACCCTGCGCATGCTCCGCAAGATCTTCAGATGGATCCCCACTGAAACCAGGAAGACCGTCACCCAGGCACTCGTCACCAGCCGACTGGACTATGGGAACACCCTCTACGCCGGAACCACAGCCAAACTTCAAAAGAGACTCCAGCGCATCCAGAACGCCTCCGCACGACTCATCCTGGACATCCCCCGACACAGCCACATCACCGTACACCTGAAAGACCTGCACTGGCTCCCCGTCAGCAAGAGAATCACGTTCAGACTCCTCACCCACGCACACAAGGCCCTCCACGACCTGGGCCCAAAGTACCTCAACGACCGCATGTCCTTCTACACGCCCACACGCCAGCTACGATCAACCAGTCACGCCCTCGCCACCGTACCACGCATCCGCAGAACCACCGCCGGAGGAAGATCCTTCTCCTACCTGGCGGCCAAGACCTGGAACTCCCTCCCCACTCACCTTCGGCGAACCCAGGACCATCTCGCCTTCAGGAAGCAGCTCAAGACCTGGCTGTTCGAGCAGTAACTTACCCCCTCCCCCAGCGCCTTGAGACCCTCCCGGGTGAGTAGCGCGCTCTATAAATGCCGTGATTGATTGATTGATTGATTGATTGTAGAGTTAGAGTTGCTCCTTGGGCAGCTGCTTATAGCACAGTATTTTAGTCATATGTTTGCTTCTTTGAGCAACTGAATTTGAACATTGTCGATGCATTTATTTTTCATTCTGCTCATGTGTGGTGGGCAACATTTAAATTGAAGTGCTTTTATGCTTTGAACTGTTTGAATAAAAAGTCACTGTTTTACACCGTGGTTTCTTCTTTCCAAGTGAACGAACAGCACAGGGGTCAGGCTCTCTGGAGTCGGTAAGCGGAAGGGTGTGGCAGCCACAAAGAATCCTCTCTGTCAGGGAGTAAGGGGCAAGGTCCAAGGCAGCACCATCAAGTCACTTCCAGCTACACTAGGGCGGCCGGGTGCAGGGGTGCAAACAGCTTCAGGTGCCTAATACAATCCAATGGGGATCGGTCCGGTCACAAAGGGGCTGCAAGGGGGATCTAGGAGGTCAGCCCTGGGAAACCAACAAGTGGCTTCTGGTCTTGCGATGCTTGGGTACACCTTTGGTCATCTTCTCCATGGGCCGGGACGGCCGGGTGCAGAGGTAGTTGGTGTCGGATTCTCATCACCGGCAGTGGTCGTGATCCAGCGGCGTACTAACAGCAGATACTCCACTACCATATACTCACCTGGGCCCATATAACTTTACTTCCACTAAATACCAAGTAGACCGCTGGAGTTTTTAGTTTATGAATTTCATCTATCAGGATTAGTTATTTCTCATTAAACTAAACCTTTTACTGATCAAAAGTTCTTTCCTCTGGTCAATGGACCATTAGGTGAACTAGTTGATGGCGATAATTACATAACTTATTAAACATTTTCTATTTAAATAAAATAATCACAGACTCGGGAAAGTTTTAAAATCTTTATCTAAATTAAGATTGAGTGTGAACCATCTCAAAGTTTCAGTACAAACACCCTCATTCGCAAGAGTGTCAATTCAATCAAATCTCATTAAAACAATTAGCAATTCAGATCCACACAATAACTATGCTCAGAAAGAAGAGGACAGAGAGAGAAGAACATCTATCAATGCAATGAATTTATAATTACCAAGTATGGTGTGAAGACCAACCCCTGGCCAAAGGGCTGGTAAGGGTCCCCGGGATAGATCAGGAAACAGGCTTCAGGACAGGAATCAGGACAGGATACTTCACCTCTCTAAAAACCGACGACTGCGTCGCACCCCTCGCTGACACTCTCTTCCTCCTCGTGGTTCTTCCACGATCTTCTTTCTAACCCAATTAAATTAAATAGATGGTTCTGCATTCGAATTCTTCATCAGCGTCTCACAGCATCAGCACCACCCCCAGCACCGACAGCATCCTGAGCTCTGCTTCTGTACTCCCGTAAAGCTAAGCTAACTAACTAAACTACCTCAATTATACCTTTCCATAGCCATGTACTACCCATTAATGTTTCAATTTTACAAAATACTAACTCTGATTGGACAGGCGAGGGGGATGATCGTCACACCATGCTTACATTTTACTTATTTCATTAAACCATTGTCTTCAAATCCCTCCCCACAAACTTTATTAAATCATTTCCTTTCCCATACATCTCCAAACTTTATTAATACAAAATGTTACAACGTTATGAATAAAGCTCCTTCATATGAACTCTTCACCCTCATGTTCCCAGGGCACATCTTCGCTGGCCTTGGACGCGTGACAAATCCTTACTCATCTGTCCGTACTCTCTCTCGGGTACGCATGCGTGGGGTTACGTCAGTCAGCTCAATTCAGACAAGCTTTGAAGGCCCAAATACGCATTAATAATAAAGTCAAAAGAAGAAATGTTATTCTCAAAAATAAATGGTTTCACTGTACACCACCGACCTCTACTCTAACCCACTTCAATTATTATTACCCTTTCTGCATTTGCGTTAGTATAAAACTTATTTTCTATTTCAGCCAAGCAGGTGCCGTGCATGTGAGTTTTCAAACGGCCATTTTATCGTCTATTGCACAGGCGCAAGATTTTCCCTCCAAGCATTAGTACGTCATACTACGTAGATGTAGTAGACGCATGCGCAGTAAAGATCCCTTGTTAAAGTGCGTTTTAGTCCTTCGTTTCATGTTATTGCTGTTAGTAAACACATAGGCAAGCTTCATTTTCTTCCGCGTATTAAGGAAATGCGTGTTATTAATCACAAACACATTGTTAGTAATTTGTTACTGAGTTAAAACGAAAGGATTGCTTCCGAGCAAGTCTCATTTACGAGACCTTGCTCCATCAATCCCCTCTCTGATGGCATCTTAAGCCATCACAAAATTACCCATCCCATCCCAGATACCAACTTTAGCACTTCTCAGTATTTTCTATTTCTCTTCTCAATTTTTCATCAATCAACTTGTTTCCTTCGAAATCCCTCATTTTCTTATATAACCTGCCTTTCATTTCTTCCAGCTGTATCTCCTCATATTTTCTTTTCCGTTTCTGTCCCTTTCCTTTCAAGATGTATCTTCTCCTTCCTTCCTTTTCTACAACACTTATAGGTAATCATCATTATCATCACTACTGTTATTACCATAACTAAAGGTATTATTATTTGACCTAGAAAACTTTTCCCAAAACCGACAAACCATTTCCCTATTGATGTTATACTCTTTGTTAGTCTTCCCCACACACTGTCAACCTCCAGTTGGGTCAAATCTTTATGCATTCTTGTGATGTTTTCAATATATCCTTTGATTTCTCTGCTCTTGTCCGGAATATAAGTGCAGCAATGTTGAATTTTCAACATACCACAGACTCCACCTTCTTTTGCTAACAATATATCAAGAGCAAGACGGTTCTGTAAAACCATAGACCTGATTGCAACCATTTCTGTGTTAATCATTAAGAATCCTCCTGCAGTATCTGTAGAAAGACGATCAACTATGGTTGATAACTTACAAATTTTCTGTGAATTAAGAATGACTCCAACTGAGGGTATATCAGTGCACTAAAAATATCTCCTACAATCTCAGAAAACTAGCTCTTCTTCTACGTGTTAGTCCATTAGAATTTCCATTGGTTCCACTGATTTTGTCTACATGATAAATTTTTGGAAAAACGATTCCAAAGTAACAGCTCCCGTACCATCTTGCAGGTAACCTATAATAGGCATTGTTCCCACAAACATAATACACTCCTGGAAACACAGGATCAGTTCCCCCTTTTAGTCCCCACCCTCCTAAAATTAGGAAGTTGTGTTCGCATTCACTGGAACCAATGTAATTATTGTTATAATCTGTCTTTAATCTATGGAGGCAGAATTTTCCCCTTTTCACAAAGTCCAGGGACATCGCAGCATGAGCCTTGCCACTTGCATAGATTCCCTCTATCCCAACCCATGGAGGTACATGGGTTTTCTGTTCGGATGCCTTCCTTATTAAATCCTGTCTCCTTTCTTCTACTAAATCCAAAAATCTTTTTCTTCTTTTCTTAACGTACATGTTAGATTATCTTCGTGTGCCTGAACTAAATCTATTGAACTCATTGTTAAGAAAAATTCACCCATAAACTGTGCATTTTTACTACTGGCTACTGGATTCATATTCTTTCTAAAAGGTAATTCTGAAAATACTACATCTATATCTGAATAAAAATATTGAAGTTTCCCTGTAGCATAAAATAAACTTGATAAAATACTACATGACACACCATACGTCAAAGGTATATGGTGATACGTCACCCCTTCCGACACTGATGAAGGTAACTTCATACACACGTAACAGTTACTAATTTCCATAGTATTCACATACTGAAATAACAATTTAATAAACACATTAGAGGACGTATTATAGTCTGATTCATTATGATAGTTTGCCTCATCTTCTACCCCTATTTCTATTTTAGTGTCTTTTATTCTATCCACCTTAGCATTAGTATCTGTATTATTCTTGTCACTTGTTTTCATTAACAAAGGTACTCCTACTGTTAGGAATAACCATACTAATGCTACTAATAAAATACTACAAAAACAAAATCTAAAACACTTTCTTTTTAATCCACGTTTTGGTCTCTCGGTAACTTCAATTTCAGCCATTTTATTTCAGAGAAATTTTCTTTTCTCTTTCTCCTTTCTTTGTCAGTTTGATTTTCCTTTTTGTTTTTAAGGAGGCCTCAATTTGCTTTCATCAATCTGAACAATATGAATTTCTTCTGTTTCATCAGTCAGATCTAGGGATTCAAATTTCTCGAGTATTACGTAAGTCCATTCAGGAGCCTTGTATCTCCTGTTTATATTTCTCAATCTTGGACTTCTTCGAGTTATCTTTGCCAAAGTTTGTTTAGATTGTGTCTGACTTGTGACTTCATTTACTTGTTCAGGTCTCTTTTCAGATTTTCGCAAGTGATATTTTAGTTTCTTTACTCCAGTTGGCCAATTGTCTCCCTTTCTGATTCTTTTGATTTGCACTACTTTTTCACCTTCTTTATCTCCTTGTAAAGTTCTTTTTATTTCACTTAATTTAGGCACAATCTGTTCTGATTCTTTATTTTCTGTGCTTGTATCTGCTTTTGCTTCCACCTGCTCAGGTTCTACCGTATTTTGTTCTTCTTCTTCCTGAGCTTGTTCTTCTAATTCTATCTGACCCTGTTCAGGTCTTACTTCAAACCTTTCTTCTTCTGCCTGAACCTGTTCTTCTAACTCTATCTGATCCTGTTCAGGTCTTAATTCAAACTTTTCTTCTTCCGCCTGAACTTTTTCTTCTATTTTTCCCTCCTCAGGTTCGTGAAAGTCTTTTTTGTTTTCCCCCTGAGTGTGTTCTTCTTCCCCTGTCTCTTCCTGACTACTTTCCTGTCTTTTCAGTTCTGTTCTTCTTCTTGTCTCAATAGTATCATCAATTATTTCAATCACTGGTATCCAGTCTTCCTGACTTGTACTTGGCTGTTCATCATATGGTTGTCTTTCAGAATCTATCACTCTAGATTCTTCAATTTCACAGTTTACAACTCCTGACGCTTCAGCCTGTTCAGTCAGTGGTTGCTCTTGTTGTTCTGATGGGTTCGGAACTCTTCTGGTATGGCTGGCATGAATCCAATTGGGCAAACCTGCACACTTCACTGCTGTGGTAGTGACTAGTATGACTTGCCTTGGTTTGTCCCACCTTGGTGCTAGGCACGACTTTCTTGCGTGTTTCTTCACTAGCACCCAGTCTCCAGGATTCAAATCATGCGCTTGATCTGGCTGTCTTTCAACTGCGTCTTCTCCAACCTGGTGAGAGACAGAACGCACCATTTCAGCCAATCCTTTGCAATAGTCCAACACCAGATCATCAGTTATACTCATTAGTTTATTTCCAGGAATAAATGCCTGTCTCATGGCTCTTCCCATGAGAATCTCATGTGGACTCATTCCTGTTTTCCTGTCTGGAATACTTCTGAGACCCATCAGTACAAGAGGTAATGCATCTGGCCATTTCAGCTTTGTGGCTGCACACACCTTTCCCAATCTTGACTTGATTGTGCCATTCAATTACTCCACAATTCCAGAAGCCTCTGGACGATAAGCACAGTGCAGTTTTTGTTCAATGTTAAATGCAGCACAGATTAATCGAATTATTTCATTATTAAAATGAGGGCCTCTATCCGATTCCAAAGTGACCGGAAAACCAAATCGTGGAACTAACTCCCTCAACAACAATTTTGCAACTGTAAGACTGTCATTTCTTCGAGTGGGATAGGCTTCCACCCATCTTGAGAAGAGGCATACTATGACAAGTATATATTT
Organism: Calotriton arnoldi; assembly: GCA_963921515.1. Classification (NCBI taxonomy): domain Eukaryota; kingdom Metazoa; phylum Chordata; class Amphibia; order Caudata; family Salamandridae; genus Calotriton; species Calotriton arnoldi. The sequence goes on from CAWUFW010017911.1 coordinate 219,247, forward strand.
CAGTCCATTACATGGGGGCAATTCGATAAAATCCAACTGTAATCTGGTGAAGGGTCCTTCTGCCTTTCCAATCTTTCCCCAGCTAACCACTGTCTTCCTACCTGGATTTTGCTGCTGACAGGTTAAGCATCTTTGGCAAAGGCTTTCTGCGATTACCCTGAACTTCGGATTGTACCAACTCTGTCTGAATAGCCTGATCATTGAGTCTCTCCCTATGTGTGTTGCTCCATGGTACACTCTTGCCATTTTTGAAAGCAAACAATCTGGCATGACTGGTCTTCCAGCTATATACACCCATACCTCATCCTCTGGTCTTTTTGTACAAGCTGCCTTTATCCAAATTTCCTTTTCCTTTTCCTCAACTTCTTCCTGCAATTGTCTAATCTCGTCCCATGTTTCTGGTACTGAGAAAAACATAAGTTGGCATCTGGTTTCACCCGTTTAAATTTTTCGGTTTATGGCCACTGTATTTTTGGCACAGTATTTTGCCACTTGGTCAGCATAATTGTTGCCAGCAGTCACATAGTCATCTCCTGACTGATGTGCAGCACATTTTACAACTGCTATCTCTTTTGGCAATTGTAATGCTTCCAATAAATCCTTCACATTTTTGCTGTTTCTGATAGGATATCCTGAAGAAGTCAGAAATCCCCTCTGCATCCAGAGTTGGCCGAAGTCGTGCACAACCCCGAACCCATATTGACTGTCCGTAAATATGGTTACTCTCCAATTTTTCCCCTTTTTGCATGCCATTGTTAAGGCAACCAATTCAGCTACTTGTGCAGACTTGACCCCAGGTAAACAGGATGCTTCAATTACCCCAGATATTTTACAAACAGCATATGCAGCACTTAGTCCTCCTTCTTGTGTTCTGAGGCAGGAACCGTCTACAAATAACTCATGGTCAGCCTCTTTCAAAGGTGTCTCTTTTATGTCCGGCCGGGGCTTCGTGCATTACTCAGTCACGTCCAAACAATCATGATCACTCTCATCTCTCAGTTCTTCATCGCAGGGGTCTGGCAGTAGGGTAGCTGGGTTCATGATCGTACACCTTATCACAGTCACGTTCTCAGCTCCCAAAATCACTCTTTCATACTTAGTCAATCGACTAGGGGTGAGATGCTGTGTTCTTGTTCTTGTCAAAAGAATCTCAACCGAGTGTGGAACAAAAACTTTTACCGGATGTCCCATCACTATCGACTCACTTTGCTCCAGACTCATACAAGTAGAAGCTACTGCTTTTAAGCAGCCAGGCAATGCTGAAGCCACTGGGTCCAATGTAGCTGAAAAATATGCCACTGGACGTCGACTCAATCCATGTCTCTGTGTTAAGGCTGAAAGTGCACAATTTTCTCTCTCACAGCAAAACAAAGCAAAATCTTTTGAATAATCAGGCATGCCCAAAGCAGGAGCCTCACACAAACAATTTCTTAGTTTCACAAATGCCTCTATGCAGTCATCATTCCAATCAATCGGATCTTTTGCTCTTTTCCAGATCATCTGTATTAATGGCTTTGCTAACATCGAAAAACCATTAATCCATTGCCTACAGTATCCCACCACTCCTAGAAACATTCTCATTTCTCTCTGAGTCTGTGGCAATTGCATTTCTTTGATTATTTTTATTCTTTCCGGTGTCACTTTTCTAACTCCTCTTTCTATTTTATGCCCTAAATATCTAACTTCTCGTTGACAGAATTGCAATTTTTCCGGAGACACCTTGTGTCCTCCTTCAGCCAAATGGTTCAGTAATGCAATTGTGTCTGTGACACAATCTTCTTGTGTTTTTGATGCCACCAATAGGTCATCAATGTACTGGACCAAAACAGATTTTCCAGGCATAACCAATGATTCCATCAACTTTTTCAAAATCTGATTAAAAATTGAAGGACTCTCTGTGTACCCTTGAGGAACTCGACACCATGCGTAAATATGATCCTCAAACTTAAACGCAAAAAGATACTGGCTGTCTGGGTGCAAAGGATAGAAAAGAACGCTTGGCATAAATCAATTACTGTAAACCAACCTGCATTCCAAGGTATCTGATAAAGGATCACTGCTGGATTTGGCACTATTGGACAGCATGGCACTACAATGTTATTTATTTTCCGTAAATCTTGCACTATTCTGTACTTTCCGCTAGGCTTTTTCAGTCCCATTATTGGCGAATTGCAGGGACTACCCATCACCTCTTTTAAAATACCTTGTTTAACCATTCGTTCAATTTCTGGAATAATTCCTGCTTTTACTTCTGGACTCATCTTGTACTGTCGGGTGTTTGGACTGCACCTTCTTTCACTGTCACTTTAACTGGGTCTATATTTGTCATTAGCCCAATGTCTTTTCCTGTAAAATCCCACACTTCTGGATTAACTGTGGTTCTCAACTCTTCTGGTAATTCATTCTCAGTTATTAGTGAAAACATCTCATCTACTTCCGTTCCCTGTTTGGCTAGCATCATCTTGTATACCACGTCGTCATCAGGGGTTTGGAAAGCGACACCATCCGGTGTACAATATATCGTGCAATTCATCTTGCACAAAGATCTCTTCCCAATAGATTTACAGGACTGGAATCGCAAACTACGAACCGATGCATTTCTTTAAAATTTCCAATGTGCACCTCCATTGGTTTGGTAATTGGGGTTCTAATCTGTTGGTTTGACACGCCTACAACTTGGATTGATTCTCCCGAGAGGGGTAGGTTTGGGATGTCTGCTGTTCTCACAGTAGACCTGGTAGCACCAGTATCCAATAGGAAAGTAATGTCTTTACCTTCTACTCTACCATCAACAAATGGACCTGACTGATCTACCGGCAAGGATGCGCCAAGCACGCACTCCTCTTCCTCCCCCCTCAGACACCGTCATTGTGCGGTATCTGAACGTTCTTCATCATTCTGCAAAAATATTGTGCAATTGTTCTATTATTCTTACCACTTTCTCCTTGAAATCCGGTGTTCGCACTGAAACTTTGATGGTTCACAAAATTTTGCATAGGAGCTGGTGGCACCTGATATTGTGGAGTGACTACCTGTTGCTGCTGATTCATAAGTACTTCATTCTGCATCTGTGGGATTAAATTTTGATTTGGCCCATTATTACTCTTATTACTCTGAATACTCTTACACTCGTTCTTCCAATGTCCAAGCTTACCGCACGCATGACAAGGAAACTTCTTTTTGCTTCTTCTCTGTCCATTCGTCCCCTATATTTATTACCATTCGCTCCTTGATTATTCTGACTCTGTTCTTTCACTTGATTATTATTTTGGTAATTTGTTTTCTCTTCTTGCTGTTCTGCCAATTTAACTTGTGCCCACATCATTTTCTCTTTTAGCTTCCTACGCCTGGCCTCAATGTCATCTCCACAATATTTTGCGTACTTTAAAATCTCATCCACTGTCTTGCTTTGCCAACACAACATGTGCTGCTGTATCATCTGACTAATCTCTGGTTTCAAACCGTATACAAACCGATACACAAAATGTCCCATATCCTTATCACCTATATTCTCAAAACCACTATAATGCTTAAACACCTGCAATAACCTTTCATTAATATGCATGTACAGATTCATTTGGTTCCTGTGTTGTTCTGTCTATTTTCACCCAGTCTGTTTCTTTAGGAGGAATTTTCCCTTTCAAATACGTTATCACTTGGTGATACTTTTTCATCACCTCCTCCGAGGGTGCTACTGTCTTCGAGTCTCTAGCACACTCCTCAGTAGGCCAATCAATTGTAATTTTACATTCTGTCCATAAATCAGCAGGTACCACTATATCAAATAGACCATCCAAGTCCTTCAATAAAACCTTTGAAACCTTCACAAATCTCTCTACCTGTTTATACCATTCAACTGGTTTTTCCCTCAGCTTTGGGAAATCATTTGTAAATGACAAAATATCTTGTCTACTCCAAGGAACATGAACATATCCACCTCCGGGAACTTTTCTCATTGGACACAATTTTTCAACTTTGTTTGATTTTCTTACTGGAAATGCAGCTGCTGCTTCTCTCGCTTGTACTTCCTCTTTCTTTCTTATCCATCTAATTCTCCATTTATCAATGTCTCCCCATTTTCGCAAAATGCCCATTAATTCCTTTATCTGTAGTCTCTTTCCAGAAGCATTTACACTTTCTAAATCTTTATCAGTAAAGTCCACTCGATATGGTTTCTGTAACAACTTTGATTTCCCTATGTCTATTCCAATCTCTGAAGCAACTTCAGTCAATCTCTCATGAAATACTCTTGCTCTCCTGGTTATACTCTTACATAAATATAACAATTCCTCATCATTATAAGTGTTCAATCTTTCTATGCCCACACATCCTGTCATCATCTCTTCCAATTCCACTTTCAATCTACTGATGTCTAAAATCTTTGGTGGTGGATTTCGATTATCTATTTCCTGTTCCCATCTCTCTATTTCTTCTGGGGTAACTACGGTTGCACCTTCAGTTCTTATAGGTACTAAAGATCTCTTTTCTCTCAAATTCATAGGTGTATTTTTCTCCGGAGTTTCAGTTGAAGATTCTACATTTGGGAGATCCATTAAAGAAATAACTGACTCACTTTCGCTAACCTGATCATCTGTAATTATTATTTCTTTTCTAGGAGTATTTAATGGAATTGTCACAGGTTGTGGTTTCTGGCAAATCTTGTTATCTCCATACAATGGGATTACTGGACCAATAGTCACTGGTACTGTCAAGGCTTCAGTATTCAAATTTAATTGACTTATTTTTTAACTAGTTCTTCTCTAGTTTTATTCAAAGCATCTCCTTCATTATCCTGCAATACTCTGTTATATGACGTATCATGTAAAATCTGTGGGGTTAATGGCATTCCCATTACTGGTGCACTTGGGGTAACTTTACTAGTTGCTTCTTGGTATGGCGGTGGATTCTTAATTAAAATGTCCTCTAACAACTGGTCATCTGATTCACCATATCCAGCTGAATTCATGTGTTTCGTTTTATCCTTACATTTTCCTCCAGACTGTTCCTCAGCCATTAACACTGGATATAACCCTTCTGATACCACAGCTCTCCTCCATTGTTTCATCTGCCCTTCGCGTGACTCATGCAAGTGTCTGGGAAAGAATCCTCTATATCTTCCACCTCTGCATTTCTCTTTCATATGACTCGGTCTCCCATTCTTCCAAAGCCTCATATTGAGTTAACCTAGGTCTAGGTTCCAAATCATTCATTTTCAATCTCAAATTCTGAAGAATCCTTCCATTAAACGTACCATCTTTAGGAAAAGCTAGCACTCCATCATCCTTTGTATATTCTATCCAGTTTTCCAACCACACACAAGTATGATATCCTCTTTCCATCATCATAAATGATGCTGGTGTCTTTGGTGGCGGAATAGGAATTCCCTCTCTAGTCAACACAGGCTTATCCTTTACAAAGAAATTCTTAATTTTCTTTAAAAATGACATCTTTCTTTTCTCTCCATACATCCTCGAAGAACGATGTAAGAAATTGTATTCTGCAAACCCTTGAAATCTTCTACCTGTACGCCTTGCACTAACAGTCAAATCAAAATCCCGCAATCCTTCTCTCCACCAATCCTAGCGCGGCTTCTAACTAACTATCCAATCAAATCAGGCTCACGCTTGTGATCTGACCAATGCCAGCGCGGCCTTTTTCTGATGTCAGTTCTGCTCCTTACTACTGACCCCTCCTTTACAAGGCTGCTCCTGTCACACGCCCGCTGCTTCTACCAATCCCAGCGCGGCTCACTGTGACGTCAGTACCACTCCGGCAACTGACCCTCCCTTCACAAGGTAATACGAAAACTTTATTTCTCGATATTTTCCTTAAAATTCTTTGTTATTAACGACATAAAAACATTCGCTACTCTGTCTGTTCCGCTAAATCAAAGGATAGTTTATTTCTTTCCACTGCGAGTAAAACCTTCCGCTTACTCTTCTTATACTGCGAGTAAAACCCTTCCGCTTACCCTTCATTCAAGCTCCAGAGAACCTGCTACTCCTCCGGTCTCACCCGTTTTTTGGGGAAAATCGAGACCAAAATATTACCAGCGAACTCCTTTTGCTATCTTCTAGCTCAGAAAAACCTGCTACTCCTTCAGGGTTACCCTTTCTAGGTGATATAACACCTAAAGTTTCACCAGCGAACTCTTTGCTATCAATCACTCTCCCTTTTACACAGAAATAGTCCCTACTTTAACACTGCCAGCCCTACCTAGCTTCTCAGTGTTATTCCAACAGACAAGTAACCTCACTGCAGTGTGGTTTCTATCGCCACCCGCTATTCATTCCCGGGAATTTTCCAAACAACATAAAACAAGGACACTAACTTTTTTGTTAAAACATAAATCAAATAATCAATAATCTATACTTATCACCAAACTAGTTACTAATAACCATAACTCTGCTACCAGAAAACTGATCCAGCGGCGTACTAACAGCAGATACTCCACTACCATATACTCACCTGGGCCCATATAACTTTACTTCTACTAAATACCAAGTAGACCGCTGGAGTTTTTAGTTTATGAATTTCATCTATCAGGATTAGTTATTTCTCATTAAACAAAACCTTTTACTGATCAAAAGTTCTTTCCTCTGGTCAATGGACCATTAGGTGAACTAGTTGATGGCGATAATTAACATAACTTATTAAACATTTTCTATTTAAATAAAATAATCACAGACTTGGGAAAGTTTTAAACTCTTTATCTAAATTAAGATTGAGTGTGAACCATCTCAAAGTTTCAGTACAAACACCCTCATTCGCAAGAGTGTCAATTCAATCAAATCTCATTAAAACAATTAGCAATTCAGATCCACACAATAACTTGCTCAGAAAGAAGAGGACAGAGAGAGAGAAGAACATCTATCAATGCGATGAATTCATAATTACCAAGAATGGTGTGAAGACCAACCCCCTGGCCAAAGGGCTAGTAAGGGTCCCCCAGGATAGATCAGGAGACAAAGGCTTCAGGACAGGATACTTCACCTCTCTAAATACCGACGACTGCGTCGCACCCCTCTCTGACACTCTCTTCCTCCTCGTGGTTCTTCCGCGATCTTCTTTCTAACCCAATTAAATTAAATAGATGGTTCTGCATTCGAATTCTTCATCAGCGTCTCACAGCATCAGCACCACCCCCAGCACAGTCAGCATCCCGAGCTCTGCTTCTGTGCTCCCGTAAAGCTAAGCTAACTAACTAAACTACCTCAATTATACCTTTCCATAGCCATGTACCACCCATTAATGTTTCAATTTTACAAAATACTAACTCTGATTGGACAGGCGAGGGGGATGATCGTCACACCATGCTTACATTTGACTTATTTCATTAAACCATTGTCTTCAAATCCCTCCCCACAAACTTTATTAAATCATTTCCTTTCCCATACATCTCCAAACTTTATTAATACAAAATGTTGCAACGTTATGAATAAAGCTCCTTCATATGAACTCTTCACCCTCATGTTCCCAGGGCACATCTTCGCTGGCCTTGGACGCGTGACAAATCCTTACTCATCTGTCCGTACTCTCTCTCGGGTGCGCATGCGTGGGGTTACGTCAGTCAGCTCAATTCAGACAAGCTTTGAAGGCCCAAATACGCATTAATAATAAAGTCAAAAGAAGAAATGTTATTCTCAAAAATAAATGGTTTCACTGTACACCACCAACCTCTAGTCTAACCCACTTCAATTATTATTACCTTTTCTGCATTTGCGTTAGTATAAAACTTATTTTCTATTTCAGCCAAGCAGGTGCCATGCATGTGAGTTTTCAAACGGCCATTTTATCGTCTATTGCACAGGCGCAAGATTTTCCCTCCAAGCATTAGTACGTCATACTACGTAGATGTAGTAGACGCATGCGCAGTAAAGATCCCTTGTTAAAGTGCGTTTTAGTCCTTCGTTCATGTTATTGCCGTTAGTAAACACATAGGCAAGCTTCATTTTCTTCCGCGTGTTAAGGAAATGCGTGTTATTAATCACAAACACGTTGTTAGTAATTCGTTACTGAGTTAAAACGAAAGGATTGCTTCCGAGCAAGTCTCATTTACGAGTCCTTACTCCATCAGTCGCGGTAGAGGGGCCTGCACACAGAGGTTGCAGGCTACGTCGGAGGGTCCACAATGGGCAAACTCAAGGTGGGCTTTGTCTCTGGAGTGGCGGGGGACCACAGTGACACCGGTGGCCCACTTCAGTTCAGCCTCGGAACACAAGTGCAGTGGTTCATTGAAGCGTTGTGTCACCGTCAGCGGCCCAGATTCTTCAGTCAGCTGTCCGAAGTCCTCACAGTTTATGGGGTGCCTGCAGGATGCAGAGGAGCGCTCCACCGCTCCACAGGAGTTCTTGAGTCTTTGTTGAAGGCAGGTAGTCCTCCCAGGCTTTGAAGGTACAACAGATGCAGGACAAGATGACTTTGGAGCAGGGTCGACAGCAGACAGACCGGCAGAGTTGGTGCTCAGTTAGTTGCTCTTATGGCGTCTTCTGCTTTTACGGCTCCTCAGTGTCTTCTTCGTAAGTCATCATGATCTGCTTCTCTGGTGCCAGGGACTCCCTAAATACTGAATTTAGGGGCGTTAGGGGAAGTGTAGGTTAGTAGCCAATGGGCTACCTACCCTTGGGGTCACTACGCCCCCGATATGACCACCTGTGGGAAGTGGGCATAACCCTGTCCCAGAATTCGTAAGTGTGCCAACACAAAGATGGCTACTTCTGAAAAGTTGTATCCACATCTGGTTAGGTCACCTTACGGGTGTTAGTAGCCTGGGGGTGGGCATGCCTGCTTGACTAGCCAATTTTCCCACCTGTCCAGGTGCCAAAGGGCTCTGGATAAGGGGGGTGGGCCCCCTCTCCTGTGAGGGGAGCCAGATTCGCAATTCAAAGGTGGGAGTTTCTTTGAAGCTCACCGGCCTAGGAGTGCTAATCAGCAGGTCATCCTGTGGGTGGTGGTGTAAGCACACTTTCCCGGACAGGCTTTGTTCCTGGCCTCCTGAGAGCAAAAGGCTCTCACCCTAGGAGGTCAGGAAACCCGTCTCGGGTGGTAGGCTGGCAGGAACTAGTCAGTCAACACATCAGAGGCTGGTAGGTTTTCAGGAGGAACCCCTAAGGTGCCCTCTGGTGCACATATTAATAAATCCATCACTGGAATCAGTATGGGTTTATTAATCACGAGATGTTTGATACCAAACATCCCAATTTTCAGTGAAGCCATCATGTAGCTGAGGAATTCATTTTCACCAGTGTCCATCACAAGTTCTAAAATGGCTTCCCAGTTCACTTGTACGGGCAGTACTGGGACTGACCAGCACAGGGGCATATCTGCTCATGCAGCTACGCCCTGACATGTAAAGTAAAGCACCCCTGCCATAGGGCTGTGAGGTCTGCTGTAGGGGTGACTTAGAAATATTTGCATGCATTTTTAGGGGACAGGGCACACAAGGATGTGTGTCATGTCGTGTTTTCACTTTTGTCTGAACCAAAAAACGCAGCCTGTATTGGCCGTCTTGCATGTGTTATGGTAAGGGGTCCCTTAGGGTGGCATATTTTGTTCTGCAGCAATTGGGGAAACAATTGTACAGTTTTTAGAAAGAGATCTGGCACTGGGGACCTGGTCAGCAGGAACTCAAGCAGGAACTCAGTGCACTTCCAGTTGAAATCACATCAAATATCAGGCAAAAAGTGGGGGTGACCATGTCAAAAAGATGCACTCTCCTACACCACTCATCCGAGCCAAAGTATTGCCACTGATGCGAAGATTAGAACCAGCTCACCATCGCCACTGCGTGGATGGGCACCGGTGCATCGCTTTGTCGGCACCACACTTCTTCGACATCGACGCATACAGGACTAAAGTACTTGTGTTCGGAGAGCCAACCCTGGTCCCTGTATCCAGCCCGTACTCCATCACCGTTGGCCTGAACTTTTGACTTTGTCTCAGTCCGGCGTGACCAGTTATCCCAACTAAACGCTTATTGCTTCCTAGCACTATTTAGCATTTTATTCTTTAAAAAATTATATCTCAAGTTCTAAAAAATTATATCTCAAGTTCTAATCATCTTGGTCTTGTTTTATTTATTAAAATAATTTCTATTTTTCTAAACTGGTGTGGGATCTTTTTGAGTGGTATTTTCACTGTTTTTACTGTTTGAAGTTTTGCACAAATACTTTACACATTCCCTTTAAGTTAAGACTGACTTCTCTGTGCGAAGCTACCAGAAGGTGAGCACATGTTACTTTGGGGTTTGCTTGTGACTTACCCTGACTAGGTTTGTGGTTACTGCTTGACCAGGGCTCACAAACCAGTCAACCAGAAACCCAATTCCTAACAGTTGCGCACTGCCCTGAGAGTGGATATCACCTCTCGGAAGTGGTTGTACTTACTTGGTTATTGATTACTTTTACCTAGTGAGTCGCGTCAGCCATTTTGGATTCGGCCGACGCACTTATTTTTAACCAGACACTAGAAACGCGGCGGATTAGTGGCAGCTCTTACACATTACTGCCCTAGCAATTCGATTATACCCCTTATAGCTATTCGGGAAGTAGTCTATAGGTCTACCTAATTCACAATGGCAGATGACCATATGTTTGGGCACCAGGAGGGGCAGCTAAGTGCCATTGATCCTGAGTTAGTAGAAATGATTGACCGAAGGGTTTTGAAATCTGTGAAAAATGCAATTGCGATTACTTTACAGAAACTACAGGGCGCCTCCACCAAGAACCCCCAGGGTCCTATGGGTGTTCCGCCTCACACACAATAATCAGGTGTAGGTGAGGAAACCTGTCGAAATCTCACCTGGATTTTCCGCAGGAGCGAGAGGAGACCACGTTGCAAGGTCCCAACATTTCTATAGACCAAGATGACCCAACAGTGGTCAAAGTCAACCCGACCGAACGATAAGAGGATAAGGGAAGACAAAGAGAGAACATCCATTGATGACTGCGCTGACATCCATTGATGACTGCGCTGGAGGAGGTGTGTCTATTGGCTCTCTATAAGGCACTCTCCCTGTTATAAAAGAATAGAAAAGTGCATCAGAGAACATACCTATAAGCGTGTCTCTAATACTTCCTACAGGGTGTATATATAGTAAAATACCTGTGTGAATCTTTTCTTCTGTCTAAGTGTAGGGATAATAAGGTCAAGTTGTAATACCACATATCTAAAGGTGAGAAGTAGAATCTGGTGTGTTGGAATCAGATGTCACTATAAATCTTCCTAAGTTAATAAGTGTACATTATCATAGCATATTGTAGGAAGCTGACTCTGTATATACTATACCAAAGTGAGGTATAGTGTGCACAGAGTCCAGTGGAACCCCAAAGGTAGGCAGAGGTAAAGTTAGATAGAACCTCACTCTCTATTTGTGGTAGTGTGGTCGAGCAGTAAGGCAGTATCAGAGGACAGTGTTAAGCATTTGTTGTACACACTCAGTCAGCAAATGAAGTCACACACTCAAAGACTGAACTCAGACCAATTGTTTTTGTATAAAAATATTCTTTTAGTTATTTTATTTCCTAGAACCAAGCAAGCGTGGCACGGCTAAGTGATAAGTACTTTGCAGTAAATAGACAGTTGTAATACAGTTTGAATTGGAATTGTATATGCACTTTGTTTTGACTTACAGTATGGTTTCAGAGAAATGCAATACTTTGTAAATACAGTACATAGACTTGAATGGGCTTTTAAGTAAAATTACAGGTAAGTTACTTTTGAGATTACTTTTCTTACTCAGAGTAGTATACCTGGATACTACTCTGGGACAGTTCCTGCAAACAGGTAAGTAAAATCGTTTTTGTTAGTGCAATTTTAAAGAATTTCTTTTGGTTTTCAAACTCCACACAGAAACTTTTCCAAGAAAAACAGTCAATGTTATCCTATGAAGGAAAATAGTGTTATTGGTTTTAAGGTAAGTATTTGGTAGTGGGAGTTGAGGTTCTGGGGGTAGACTCAGGGGTCCCCCAGGGTCAATGATGCACTCTAGTTACACCCTCAGCGGCACTAGGGCGGCCGGGTGCATTGTGTTGAGGCCCAATGTTATCCAATGGGGATAGGGGCCTCCGGTTGGTGGCAGCTGGCAAGCAGGCCACTGGGCTGTGGGAGCAAAGCTCCTAGGGGTTTAGGTCAGGGCAAATAGGGAACCAAATTAGCATCCAAAGCTGCACCCTCAGCGGCACTGAGGCGGCCGGGTGCAGAGTGCTGTTTCGACGTCGGGCGCCCTGTTGTTTTCTATAGAGAACCTCCGGTTTGCAAAAGCACTGCAGGCAGGGAGACGAAGGACTTCTGGGTGCGACCATCACTTGGAGAGGTAAGTTAGGAAGTTAAGGGTTGGTTAGGCACCGTCGGTTTGGGCACACAAAGCCGTGGGGCATCGGGTGCAGGGGTGCCTTTTGGGGTCGGATCTTCTTACCAGCTCCTGGTCGCGGTTAGGGGGGCCTTCTGGATTTAGGCTGCAGGCGTCGGCTGGAGGCTTGAGGCAGGTCAGGGGTCACCGGATCTCGGGTCAGGATCGCCGGGGTGACCTCCTTGTGGTGTTTTTCCACTCGAGCTCGGGCCAGGTTCGGCGGGTGCAGAGTGGGCTGGATTCACGGTCTCCGGCTGCTGCCAGAGGTTGCTGTTGAACAAATCCGGTGTTCACGGGAGAAGCAGTCTTTGGAAGTGAAGGCAGGCAGGTCCTCCGGGGTTTTCGAGGTTGCTGGCTGCAGGACACACCAGGATTTCGCTGGAGCAGGTTCGAGGGGAGACAGACCGGTAGGGCTGGGGCCAAGTCAGTGGGCGTCTTCCTCTTGTTAGCTGGCTGCACGGCTGTTCGGTCCTTCTTCTTCTTTTCTTCTTGTCGTTGCTGGATCTGAGGAAGCAAGGTTCAGGTGCCCCCTAAATACTAGATTTAGGGGTGTTACAGGTAGGTAAAGGGCAGGGACCAATGGGTCCCTTCCTGGGGTGGGCACACCCCTATCGTGCCACCCTCCAGTGGGAGGGGCAGGAGCCTGTCCCTGGTTGGTTGGGTCCCCCCATCCTCACGATGGCGGGGACTCAGAGTTGTGCTTCACCTCGCCTCCCCCACCTGAGGGGTGGAGTTGGCAGAGGTGGGCACACCTCTTTCCCTCACTTGTTTTTCCCGCCGGCTCTCCCGCCCAAAGTGGGGGTAGAACCAGTGGGGACCAGGTTGCTGAAAGCAGCAAATGGTCTGGGGAGGCTCACAAAGGTGGCATGCCTTTGAAGCTTCCCCTTCGTGAACCCTGCCCATCCTGGGGAGGAGGCTTGTCACCTCGTCCCAGGATGTGCATTGTTTCAGGCCCCGAGAGCAGCAGGCTCTCGACCCAGGAGTCCAGAAACATGTCTGTTGGTGGCAGCCTAAGCAGCCACTCAGTCGGGACACTAGAAGTTGGTCGAGTTTCAGGGGGCATCTCTAAGATGCCCTCTGTTGTGCATTTTACATTAAATCCCACACTGGCATCAGTGTGGGTTTAATATGCTGAAGAGTTTGATACCAAACTTCTCAGTTTTCAGTGTAGCCATTATGGTGTTGTGGAGTTCGTAATGACAAACTCCCAGTACCATATACTCTTAATGGCAGCACTGCACTTACAATGCCCAAGAATGGACTTGGGCACTGTAGAGGCACAGGGCTCATGCACCTGTACCCTCACCACTGGCATAGTGCACCCTGCTAGAGGGGTGAGTGATATATGCCAGGGCAGTGTGTTGTAGGCATGGCACACAGGGATGTGTGCCATGTCGACTCTTCACTTTGTTCTGCACCAATACACGCAGTCTGCAAAGGCAGTGTGTGAGTGTCAGGGTACAGGACCTCTAAGGGTGGCACAATAAGTGCTGCAGCCCTTAGAGGCCTTCTCTAGTCACAGTGCCCTGGGTACCTGTGGTACCATTTACCGGGGGCTTACCTGTGGCCAGAGATGCCAGTTGGGTTTAGGCTTCAATGTAGTTTTAAGGAAGGAACATAGGCCCTGGGTACCTGATTGGCAGGAGCCCTGGGCACACTCAGTCAAAGAACATCAGCAATTCAGCAAAAAGTGGGGCGTACCATGCAAGAAGAGGGCACTTTCTCACAGTCACATAAAAGAAAAAAACGTTTTAACGCTTTACAAAATCTTTATGCACCCGGAAAATTCTTAGAGCCAGAAAACTAAATCTACACAGAAGAATCCAGAGTGTCATACCTGGGTTGCTGAGCTTTCACATAACTTGTTATCCTTTTAGTACAAATCTGTGATGTTATTTGTTTTAAAGTACTGTGATTCAACTATTCTGGAACTTTTAAAGTAGGTTTTTTGCATTGTTGTGGCCTGGCCCCAATGTTTTCTTAATTCTAGTTGCAAAGTTGTACTTCCAATGAATTAATTTTATTTGTGAGCAACAGTGAGCTGGATATGCGTCTAGTGCCCGAGTATGTAAATGTACAGTCATCATGTATATTTGTTCCACATTCATATAGCGCTGTGCGTTTCTTGTGCGCCTTTCTTCGATAAATAGGAATTATTTGATGTGTTTTATTGACGGATGGCTTTTAAGCGTGCATGCGTTCACTGAAGGGACTCTAAGCATGAGTAATCAAATTTTGCATCCTCAAATGCAGATTTACTGCCATTAATAAACATTCATGTGTACGAATAATACACATTTGTGCGAGCGAATGCACGTTCCTTCGGGTGCAGCTCTGTGCATTGAATTCCGTCGCAGGTGCCATTATGTCGAGATAACATCTGGGGAACCAGGTTCGACTCTCGGCGTCGGCTCAACAACCTGTGATTCTGGGCATATCGCTTAATCTCCCTGTGCCCGTGTGTTATATAACTGGTGCCCGTGTAAGCGCTCCAATACCTTCGGGTCGAGTTCGCGCTAAATAAAATGGCAAACAAATGCCACGTATTTTATTTTGAGATTGACTTTCGACATCCGAGGTAAGAACTCCTCGTGCCCTCCCTTAAACTCACGGTTTCTATGCATACTTCGTTCACTTGCAAGCTTGCACTTCTGAGCCTCAATCGTTCACATATTGTGAATGAGAAGTCCCTAATACACCGAGGCACTTCATAATACTGACCGCTTATGCAGAACGCACCAGTCACTAAACGCATGCATATTGTGAGTGAAACTCCTTTCATCGACATCGGAATGCTGATAGGCTGTGCAGGCCCTTAGAGATCAGATCTACAGGTTGCCCTCGACATTTCACCCCAATGTCCTGTCGGACGAGGCATCAGCTCATACTAGTGCACCTACTCGAACTTTACCGTTGATGCTTTTTCCTTCTGGGGTAATCCTTTAGGTTGCAGCACATTGATGCATTGTCAAGGTCAGCGCCACAGACAACAGTGCTGCACAAGGGGCCTCACTGCACTAGAAAAGGGCCAATTTTTCACTTCCTGGGATACGACTGGGGATCTACATTGACAATTCGTTTACTGCCGCAGTGAAGAAGCTCCCAGGTCTGGAAACATTTCACGACCCACTGAAGAAGAAAGGCTCACTGACGTACAACGAACACTCCTTTCACCCTGCAGTTTTACTTCCGAGTCAGACACGTTTCCACCAGGGTTGGATTGGGATCAAAAATAAGCACGGCACAGCTAAAAGCAGGCATTTTCAATGCAATAGGTCTCGCATTTACGAGAGTTTGAGCTATTGGCATTGTAAATGACAATGCCTTTTATTTATGTGGTGTTTTTAACACAGATAAATAAAAGGCATTCTCATTTAAAATTCCAATAGATTGAACTCTCGAAAATGTGAAACCTATTGCATTGTAAATGCGTTTGGCGCCCGTGCTATAGCAAATTTTGAAAAAAGCATTAGGAGAGAGCGTGTCCTGCCTGCAAGAGCAGGCAGCTACAAAGCTATTTGACAAAATAGTGCTCGGAGGCTGTAATTAAAGCCTATTGAGTAACAACACATGTAACAGGGGGTGTCGCCATGGGAGGCTACAAAATGAAACAAGGCGGTATTAAGGAGAGACTACTAAGCCAATTGACCAATGAACAGCCAGAGTTTACAGTGGGCAGTAACACTAGACAGTGAAAAATATGGGCGGAGAGTGGGCGTGGCTTCAAGTCCCTACCTCAGTACAGCATGCATCGCAGAGCAGAGCATGCGCTGCCCACGCTCGACCTAAAAGAAAAAAAGAAGTGGGACGACTAATCAAGGCAGTATGCATGTGATATTGTGTTGTGTGACATCACGGCGTGTCACATTGCACGTGGCATCACCATCCATGACCTCACAAGAAGTGACATCTGATCTTAAGACCTCACACATATGTTTAGCATGTCTATCATGAATACATTTAAGCACATTACGAAAATTAACAAAGAAAAGTTGATCAGTAAGTAAGCCTGTAACTTGAGTTACCTGTTTGAAGGAATTAACAGCCCAAATGTGCTGATTTCGTTCGGGCTTCTGGCGCTGTCTGTGCTGGGAAAAATCAAGGGTGGATGCGAGGCGTGCTTGAAACAGTTTGCCAGTATTAGTGCTGCCCTGTGTGTAATCCTTACAGCAGTGTTGGAATTGGAAACACTTTACTCTAGGCACACATAAATTGGGGGTAAAAAGCGTGGCAATGAAAAGGGGGTGGAGACATAGACGCAATCTGACAGCTGTGTGACAGATTTATAAAGATTTTCTGCAAAGCAGCCACCAGCAAGTGAAGTTGCTCCACTGTGATACGGGAAATGGGGAGAGCAAAAAAGCACCCTATTTTCAAAGATATAGTGTGCGTTCATTGTCTCTCCTAGCACTGGCATACTTGTGGCTGCCTAGAGCCAATAGCTTGCTATTTCCTCTTTGTATTTGTGCTGCATAAAGATAGTTCTCCTCGTTATGCCACCATTAGGTAGGTGCCCCATTTTGGGGCAAAGCCCATGTTTGTAAATATGGGTTTGCATCAAAATATATTGGTGGATGCATGGGAGCTCCCTTGCACCCCAATGTAAAACTTACCTGATACAAGGTAAAGCAAGGTGGACTAGTGCGTCCACTGCAGGGGCCTGTGTTTGACCCCATGGTCACAGGTTCAAATCCCTGTGGGCCACTCAGTCTTTCATCCATCTGAGGGTCGATAAAATGAGTACCACTGAGTTGGGTAATAATAAACATCTGCTATTCAGCGCCAAGATGCCTACGGGTGAACGTGTGCTTTACAGTCACACATGTTATGTTATTACTTATCTTGCAAGTTGGGATTCGTATTGCTTGTAAATCCCAAAATAGATTTTGTGTTGAGGCAGCAACAAAAATGAGCTGCAACCCTGATGGAAAATGTTAGTAAATCTAGGATTTTACTTATCCATTCATTTCTTTAAACTCTGCCACAAAAAAATTGTCAACAAGGAGAAACATGACAACAAATCTGTTCTGTCTTAATTGGCTGCAAAGGCTGCATTTTTAAAATACCTTTTGGGTTTATAGCACCTGCTGCAGAAAACGTTGTGTGCCCAGTACATCTCAGAGAATAATAATATTGATATGATAACTCTAGTGGTTAATGCATTTGTTGGAGGAGAGATCTGTGTTTGTCTTGTCACATGTTTGACTCAAAAGTAAAACAGAGGGTTAATGTGTCTGCTGCAAAGCACTTCATGTCACATGCAGATGACAGATTTTATTTTATGTAGATAGGTACATAAGTTACTGCTTTTAGTACAGAGATCCTTTTATTACTTGCAGTTCATAATTTGCAGTCCTTCTAATATAGCAGAGTGACCTTTATGAAAGACAATATGTGCCTTAAACACCACGTAACCCACATTGTTTTATGTAGCATGTCCTGTACGTTGTGTCCATACTTGTATGATTTATTGTCAATTTATAATGTGTGCATATGATGTAAAGTGTTCTGACACCCTAAACTGGAATGAGTAGGGCTATAAAAGAAATAAAAAATTTGTGGTTTTTAAATTATTTGTGTATATACTCGTACAGTACCATACATCGGACATCCTTACAGTGCATGCGTGTCTTTTATATAAGGATTGTGTAAGGTGAAATTCTTGCCTCCAAGCTGTAGTTTCTCTTTTTGTACTTGTGAGTCCATGCTGTGTGCCCTTCTTTCCCCTCCACTGCATTGGCATCTAGATGTGAGACTCGGGTAGCTTGCAGCCAGGATCACACTGGAAGAAAAGGGAAGAGCTGCTGGTTTCTTAAATTCAGACTTTGTCTTGAGCCCCCCTTCACTGCCTGCTCGTTGCTGCTAGGAACAGAAAAGAAGACGATGTGCAGCAGCCGCAGGAATGTGTCCAGTGTCGGCAAAATGACACCAGGACAAGTTCAGTATATTTAACTGGGGCCCAGCCTGTTGGCTGGGAGGGACGCAGACCACCCTGTGAGAATAGTGGGTGGATGCTGTCTATCTGTGTGTATCACTTTACGTGTGCCCTGCAAGATTTTGGCTGGCTCTCTCACATATGAATACAGGGAGGAGCTCCTGGAAGATACACAGGACAGGGAGATGCACAGTCAGCAGTCAAGGGTTTCAACTTCTTGGAGTGGAGATCATGTGTTGTATGGGGGCGCGCAATGCCCATTGGGCTGAAGGGCTTCAGCCCCCCCCGTTGTGTGTGGCAGCCCGGGCTGGAGACAGCCTCCCGGGCACTCACACAGCCGCACCGAGTACTTCACAGGTCTTTGAAAAGACCATTTACTTGTTAATGAGGCTTTGTTGTTATTTCACCCCTTCTTAAAACCCTTGCATCTCCATTCCTGACTATTGTTGCAAGAATTAGCCCCCTCTGAAATGTGGCTCTAGTTGTGCCTCTGGTTGGAGCGTGTCTAAGAGAAGGATAAACTAGGTTCTAAGCAGCCTTGTGAATTTCAACTAATGCACTGCAGCTCCTGTATGCTGCACCCCAGAAGCACATACACAGTGTATGCTCATCAAGTGTGTACATGACAGCACGATGGACGTGCCCTCACTAAATGGGCATAAATGTCTGATAAAGTATCACTGTGCCACACATAAGGCAATCAAATATCACACATAAACAGACTGACAAATCCCACGATGTAGTGGTTAGCGCTCCAGTGCCCTCGGCGCTGGGGGCGGATGTTCACACCACATCCGCCGGCCAGGCGTGGCCGGCGGGGAAGCCTAATAAATGGAAGGCGCCCGCTCGGGGGCGGCGCCCGGCTGACACCAACGCTGAGTGTGTGTCATGTATATCTGGCGCTGCGCCATTAGCCCACGCCGCATCACGGGTGACCCTCTAGCGGATCACCACACTGGCGACGAGGAGGGCCGAGACCCTCGTGTGTTTGTCCCGTGCTATCGGGACGATCGTACATCCCCACAGCAACGACCCGCAACCGGCGAGGCCCTTCACCTGACGGCCGCCGGGTGCGCATGAAGGAGTGAGTCATCCCCTGCACCCGTGAGAACACCAGGGCTCACAGGGAAGCCGTGCGCCACGCTGCACTCTTGCTGAGAGTCCGGCTGATTTTTGCCTGTCCAGGCCACACCCCCGCATAGCTTACCAGCGCCGGTGCGCGTGCCACGTGGACTCTCCTCTGGGCCCGAGTGATCCTGCCAGCAGTGTGGCCCTGCGCTAGCACGCGCTACCCTGGAGAAAAGGGGGGAGTGTGCCCACCACAGCCACCACATCCTCCTAGTCTACCGCCCAGCCAGCTACAGGAGTCCGGCGCTCTACACCTCTCCCTGGCCGCCTCAGTGCCGTCGAGCCTGCCACATATCCCCTCACCCCAGCGCTATGAACAGGCGCCGGAGGAGGCCTGACACGCGGTAGGAGAGCGCCCAGCAGCGACAAAGAGACATCCTGAGACTGCAGCCGCTGTTTCCCCGGATCAGCAAGGTGCAATCATGGCCGATGAAGCCCGTGGCATTGCCCCCATCCGGTTGCCATTTCAGCATGCGGCATCAGGCGTGCTGCCACCGTTCAGCGAACTGGAAGACCCAGCGACAGCGTCCCCGCTGGCGGGTGTGGATTGAGCGCCTCAACAACTATTTCATTGCAACCCGAGAAGCGGACGACGCCATAAAGCGCTCCCTCCTCCTTCATTACGCCGGGGACGAGATTTTCAAGCTTTTCAAGCACCTGCCGGACACGGGAGCCGCGACACAGACTACGATGCGGCCGTGACCGCGCTGGACGCCCATTTCGACCCTCAGCTCAACCCGGATTTCGAGCGC
Source organism: Calotriton arnoldi (assembly GCA_963921515.1). Classification (NCBI taxonomy): domain Eukaryota; kingdom Metazoa; phylum Chordata; class Amphibia; order Caudata; family Salamandridae; genus Calotriton; species Calotriton arnoldi. The sequence continues at coordinate 239,411 of CAWUFW010017911.1, forward strand.
TTCAAGCTGCGCCAAGCGCGCCAAAGGGAAGGAGAGTCCATCAGACGCGTTCTACGCCCGATTACGGGAGCTTGCCAGTGCCTGCACCGAGGATGACCAGACCAAGGAGATCAGAGCCCAGCTCATCCAGGGATGCAGAGACAAAACCCTGAGGGAGCCTCATTCTACGCCAACCAAGGATAGCGCTAGAAGCCATCCTCATCCTGGCACGGTCTCATGACCTGTCAGCGGCCAGGAAGCGACGAGATGGACCAGGCCCTCACACCAAACCGGTAGGGGCGCTCTGAGATCAAGGTCGAGAGGGCAGACGCCATCAAGACAAAGACCAGGGCAGAGTATCCCCGGAAACCGAAACCAGACGCGCCCAGGTCACGGTGCGGCTACTGTGGCCACGAGCCGCACGCAGCAAAGAGACTGCCCGGCGTAGGGAAAATCGTGCACAAGCTGCGGGATCCCAAACCACTTCGCCGCTGTATGCAGAGGGAGACGCCGAGGTCGTGACGCCAGGGGCAGAGACCGCCATCTCGGACACTCAGACACCTGTCGGTAGTGGAGGAATCGACGCCGGAGGAGGAAGCGGAGACCAGGTCGCAGGTACCAGAGGCCAGTTGACTCGTCATCAGAAGATGAAGATAGACGAAACATTCCTCACTATCATTCGCACAGTAGCTCAAGCAACGCCGCAGGCCTCAGCCGACCTGTGTAGTCAAAATCGCCGGCTCCGAGGTAAAGGCGATTATCGACACCGGGGCGTCAGTGAGCGTGATGGGTCTTCAGCAGTATCGACGGTTAAGTCCGTGCCCTCCCGGTCACGCCCTCAAAGACTCGGATATATGCATACGGGCGCACACGCCGCTACCACTCAAAGGAAAAATATCGGTACCGATCAAGACAGAAGACCGAGAAGTCGTAGCTACCATCCACGTCATCAACACGAGGCGGATACGCTGCTGAGCAGCCACACGGCGGAGGACCTAGTGTTGGTCTCGTTCGCCAGAAGAGTCAGGCGCACCGAGTAGATGAACTGCTTGAGCAATTCCCGGAACTATTCCGAGGCCTAGGCTGCATCAAATGCGACCCCATCAAGCTACACATCGACAAGGCCGTCACCCCGGTGGCCCTACGACATCGAAGGGTACCATTCCACCTAAGGCCGTTGGTGGAGAAGGAGCTCGAGCTCCTTGAAACACAAGGGGTCACTCGAGAGGTGTCTGGGCCCACGCCATGGGTGTCCCCGTTGGTCATCGCGGAGAAGCCGAAGCAGCCGGGTGCCATACGGCTGTCTATCGATATGAGGCTGCCAAACAAAGCCATCAAGCGGGAACGCCATATCACCCGACGATGGACGACATAATAGCCGATGTCAACGGGTCAAGGTGGTTTTCCAAGATCGACCTCAACGCCGGCTACCATCAACTGCACGCTATCGAAGAAAGCAGGTATATCACCACTTTCAGCACTCACCTTGGGCTCAGGGAGATACAAAGGCTGAACTTCGGGATATCTTCGGCGCGAAGTATTCCAGAACGCTATTAGAGAAATGCTATCTGGCCTGCCTGGCGTACTTAACGTCAGCGACGACATTTTAATCCACTCAGCAACCGCGCCCTGATCACCACAAGCATCTCCGAGACACACTAAAGCGCCTAAGCGAACACGGAGTGACACTCCATAAAGACAAGTGTCAATTCTTTCAGCCGTCCCTAGATTTCTTTGGTTATGTATTCAACCAAGAGAGGCATCCAGGTGGACCCGAGGAAGTCACAGGCCATCAAGAAACGCCCCCGCTCGACGTCGCCCACGGAAGTGCGAGGTTTCCTCGGGATGGCCACCTACTGTGGGAGGTTCCATCCCCGACTTAGCGACCGAGCAGAACCCCTCAGGGCACTCACCCGGACAGACAGCCCATGGAAGTGGGGGCAACAAGAAGAAGAGGCCTTCCAAAGCATAAAGGATGCACTCCTAGGGAAGCAACGCTGGCGTATTTCGACCCCGCAAAGCGGACAGAAGTCCTCGTCGACGCAAGCCCGGTGGGACTTGGGGCAATCCTAGCCCAGGAACAAGAGCCCGGCAGATGGGCGGCACTATCGTTCGCAAGCAGGTCTCTGACGCCTCACGAGCAAGATACGCACAAATAGAGGCGGGGAGGCTCGCCATCAAATGGGCCTGTGGCCACTTTCACCTCTACCTGACAGGACAACCGTTTACCATGGTCACCGACCATCAGCCCCTAGTACTCTCTTTTCAAAGGATCAGCTCCCCACCCTCCGCCGCGAATCGAACGGTGGGCCATGCAACTGCAGTCGTATGAGATGGAGCGTTGTCTACCGACCCGGGGCAAAGAACCCAGCAGATTTTCTTTCCCGCCACCCAACGCAGCAGTTCGCACGAAGGTGATGACGAGGCAGCCGAGCAGTATATCAATATGGCGTCCACGGCGGCATGTCCGCGAGCCATGACTCTAGAAGATATCAGGAGGCCGCCCGGGACGACAGCGTATACGGTCGCACCCTACACGCCGTGCAAACAGGATCCTGGAAAGAATACCTACATCAGGCAAATGCCTGGAACCAGGAGAAGACAGAGAGAGGGCTAACGAAAATGTGGCGGGTAAGAAGCGAGCTCAGTGCAACAAGTGGAGGCATCCTGCTAAGGGGGTCCCGGCTGGTCATCCCCCGATCGCTGAGAGATCGAGCAACACGACTTCGCCCATAGGAGGCCATCAAGGGGCCACAAAGATGAAGACGAGGATGCGGGAAAAAGTCTGGTTTCCCGAGTTGGAACAGATGGTCGATGAGCTTGTTCGCTGCTGCCCGTCATGCCAACTGACCAGTGCTTCGCGCGGCCAATCCCGGTCATCACCCGAAGAAGCGTGCGGAGAGCCATGGACCAAAGTCAGCATAGACTTTGAGGAGTTTTCCGACGGACGACACACCCCTAGTCCTCGTGGATGCGTTCTCCAATGCCCCGTCGTGGACATAGTGACTTCCACCGCGTTCACCCACGTACGCCCCAGCTTAGAAAGCTTTTGCCATGTTCGGAATCCCGCCAAGAAATCCGGAGCGACAACGGCCCTCCATTCCAGGGGTTGGAATTCGCCACGTTCTTGCAACAACATGGAATACACCACCGGAAAGTCACGCCCTCAATGGCCTCACGCTAACGGAGACGTAGAGATTCATGCGGACTCTGAATAAAACATTCCGAATCGCCACGTTAGAACAGGCCGACTCGGAGAGGCGACTTCATGAGTTCCTGAGGGAGTATCGGAGCACCCCCCATTTGCCTGCAGCGAAGCCCGTGGTCGCTGATGCTAAGAGGCCCGAGGAGGGACTGAGTACCAACCATGCCCAGGGTGGGTATCCCCACCTCTGGACAGCCAAGCATCCCAAGCTCGGCGAGAGCGTCGAAATGACCAAGCAAGCGCCCGATGCCGTGCCACGCCACGGAGCCTGCGGACAGGGGCGACCGTCATCATCAGAGACCGACGGCCAGGAGGAAGTTCAGGACCCACTATGAACCAGGCACCTGGACGGTGGTGGCCACCGAGGAGTCTATGGTAACCCGCGAGTAGAGGAGAGAGAACGTGTCAAGGAACATCTCATGGTTCAAAGAGGTCCCCGCCAGACCAGCGGGAGAAGAAGAAACAAGACCGTTGACGACCCAAATCATCGAGCAACCAGAGACAGCCAGAGATGAATCAAGGCACAGCCAGAGGGCCGACGAGCCCAGTGGTAACTCCCTGCCAAGTTGCCACCCGCACTGCTGAAGACGACAGTCCAGAAGCTGAGCGTGGAAGACACCGAGGTCACAGGTATGAACTGCGGCCTAACCCTCGCCCTAACGCCAACGCCTGCGGGATTATGCTTGCTGAGAACTGTACTCTGAAATGAGGTGAGAAAAAAGAAGCATCTCGAGGCAGAGCCGAGCACCGGCAAGTGACTATGTGAACTGTTACATAATTTTGCAAAGTTTGTGTTTTCAAAAAAACATCCGAGTTGGGAAGGGATGTGGTGGTTAGCGCTCCAGTGCCCTCGGTGCTGGGGCGGATGTTCACACCACATCCGCCGGCCAGGCGTGGCCGGCGGGAAGCCAATAAATGGAAGGCGCCCGCTCGGGCGGCACTCGGCTGACACCAACGCTGAGTGTGTGTCATGTATATCTGGCGCTGCGCCAT